>JASDQU011028166.1:2888-17678 GCA_032191745.1 Picea mariana
CATGATATTTGTTGGATGTTTGTGTGCAGCTTTCGTCAGGTTCTCCAAGTCTATACCCTTGCTTGAACATCTACAAATCATTTCAGTCATCAGTTCGCATCTTCTGACTTCATACTTTGGGGGGCATTCTTCTACATGTCAAAATTGCTCAGATGGATAAGTGTCGCATTGTCCCTGTCAATTGTCGTAAGTGTCGCATCTTCCCTGTCAACTTTCGCAAGTGTCGCAAGTTGATTATTGGTGTCGCAAATGAAAGTCAAACATGATACCATGATAACGAAACTAAGGAAGCGCTTATGACACACCACATGAATCATTTGAAGGAAGAGAACTGGTTCACTGGGATCAAGAGAATCTTGACACCTGAAAGGAGCCCTGAAACACTGATTTGGAGGGGGAACGCTCCTCTAATGCAGCTGCAGAAGCACTGGCGCTTCCCTACCATGTCTTAGGAGCATTATAACGCTCCCAGACCTTTTTGGAGAAGCGCTGCTCATCTTAAGAGCGTTGGCGCTTGCCTATGCGTACCAAGGAGCGCTACAACGCTCTGACAGCCCTTCTGAAGGAGCGCTCCCTAATCTGGGTCAATTGTTAGCCCGTTGAGAAGAATAAGGGGAGGAACATTCGAGATTAGGAGGCTGTTGTAMTMGAATTCTTGGTCTCATMAACAGATCCCTGATCTATGGAGAAGGTTCCCAACTGGTTCTAAACATAACTCAAGAGGTTAGGCCCTTCCTAATCTATATAAACAGGCTCTTTGATGGTGGAGAGGAGGAAGAATTGGATATGTGAAACTTATGATCTTGGAGGAAACTTGCAGTCAGCCAAAGAAGATTGATCAGTGAAGTTGCTGTCATCTAGGTCTTGGATCTTTCAGGCAAGGGTTAGACGAAGAGGACTCAACGAAGCTGTCGCATTCGCATCTACGATTGTAAGTACTGTTGTTGTTATTCTCATTAATATGACATGCTTGGCCTGTTTCTTTCTAGTTTGTGTCTGATGTTACATGAACTTATCATTTAATGGTAGATCTGTTTTCAAGCTAATATCAATAGAGTAGGAAGTAGTTGTATCTTGCTTTTCCTGCAGAACTCAGCGAGGAGCAAAAGATTGGAGCGCAACTCGGAGCGTGCAGGGACAAACGTCGATAGAAAGGTACTTCTATCATCCTTCCTTCTCATGTATTAGTTTAGATAGATTTGAGAGAAATTAAGTGTCCACGTTAAGAACTTTTCTGTCTAGGGTTAAGGTCAAGCCCTAGAGGTCGATCTACTTGTCCGCGGGCAGATTTTCCTACAACAACAGTGCCAAAATAAGGGGGAGTGCATGTAACACCCCAGGTTTTGAGCCCCATAATAAATAATGTATTTTGTTAATTATCAAGAAGCTAGAGGGCCCAAACAATTAAAAAAGGCCAGTGTACCTAAGAAATGTAATGTTTTGATCATTATTAATAATAAAAACATCGTTGGTTTCTAGACAGACACGGACCAGAGTTATAGGGGGCTATGATTTCACAAGAGAGGGGGCTTGAGGGGCTAAATGTTTATTTCCTATTTTGATTACCCTTTTTTCTAAGGGAGTGGATCAATTACGTGAGCTTATTTGGGGGGAGGCCAGGAGGTTCTTGATTCCCCATGAATTACTTAAACCTTCCCCTGGTCTGATTGGGGGGTTCGCTCATTCACTTATTCTTTCATTCATTGGTTCATTCGTTCACTCACTTTCTCACTCGTTCATTCATTCCATTCTTACCTATCACTCATTCATCCTTCTGCATATGTGTCTTGGCTTGGAAAAAGAGAAATGAATTGTTTAAGAGAAGCCATGGTATTGCTGGCTATAGAGGTCGCTGGTGTAATCCAACCATGACTTGAAGCCTGCATGTCTGATATGTGTTGTCTTGTGTCCAGATTTGTTCACAGCTGTGAGTCTTGAGAGTTCCAGCATGGAGATTCTGGACCAGTTGCATTGGAGCCCCAGAAGGAGAAGGACTACCTGAGGGACTGGATGGTAGAGAAGGGTGGGGGTCCATTCTTTTCGGTGGTGTAGGCTGGGTAGAATATATTTGGGTACTTCGATTGCTGCGAGTGCTGGGAAAACCTGTGAGAGCTTGAGTGTTGACTGGTTTGGGAATCCAAGTAACACTTTGGAACTATCCTTGTGAATTCATAGCCCTGTCTCGAGGGTGACACTATGTTGATATTTGAAACAATAGTATCTACGGTTGGGTGGAACGTCCTTGGTCTACAGCCAATTGGTGTCTTATTTTATAAATATAAGTTCTCTCTTTTATGGTATTATTTACCTGTATATGATTGTATTCTGATGTGTATTTGTTTATCGTTTAATTCAATCTTTAGAATATGCATGCTTGTTGGTTATTGTTGTGCATGTCATTAGATATTTTCTTTAATGCATCCTTATTAATTTAAAAATTTATTGGTAAGAGAAAGAAGTACAAGGGTGGGATCGAAGGTAGTGTACCCCAGCTTGTGGGTGGCAGGGTATGTTACATGTTAGTTGGCACTACCAACTGTTATACAGGTGGCATAAACATTGCAGACTCAAATAACATGTTGATTTTATGCCTCAAAATTTGTGACCTTTATCCTCTTAAAATCTTCCACCTAGAATCCTACATTACCCTCTCATCCTTTGATTACTTAGTTAACTAGATGAAGCTTATATAGTGCCCAAAAGTTTGGGATTGATCTGTCATATTCTCAACTAAAATATTCCTGAAATCTCCTTCTAGAAGTTGGCAGCGAACAAAACTTTGGCTACTGAATTATTTCCTTGAAAACTGGGATTACCCTCAGTTGCCAGTTAATATTGATGTTTCTCTTTGTCATCTTCAATATTTAACTGCCACATGATTCCATTGATGTTTGAAAATATGGAAATTGATTTTTATTTTGATCTTCTGCCACATATTTTGGAGATGATATTTTACTTGTTGATTTTGCTCCTGAGAATGCTTAAATGTGGTTTTGAATGCCCAAATATAGTCCCTRAAATCTTGTAACTTYTGATATGGAAATAATTTTCTATTACCATTCRGAGATACTGATTATTTTTCTTGCATGATTGGATGGAAAGTCTTAGCAGAAATTTCTAGACCAGCTTTGCACATTTCTTCTAACAAGTCAAGAGTAATGTAAACCTCAYTGTCTTGCAACAATAATCAATGAATGTGTTGTATGATGAGGAGTAAGGTTTTACTTCAAAATTTKCATGCATACTCATGAAAATCAATATGATATTCTCAAACTCCATGTTTGTTAGACTTAAGGAAAAGTCGCGTATGAAATTCGATAACTTGTGGAGATTAACACCTTCAGTTTTAAATGTGAGSATACATTTTTATGCTGCCTCCTTTACTAAGATTCTCAAAATCTCCTGGGACTAGTTATTTTCAAACAGAGTCAATAGGAAACCAACAACCAAAGTACCAAAATTATATCTCTTGTTGTTTTTGTAGCACAAAACCATATCGCAGGGTGGAAAGACCTCACCCTTGTTTCCTTCCTTTTTCCACAGCACCATCTCATAATAACTAAGCTCCTGCAAATTGCATTTCAAAATTTGTTATTTCACCCATCAATATTTGCTATGAGAATTATTTCGAATGAGCAATTCTTTTATGGATTTTTTCATCTCATTATAGTAGCTTATTTTGTTGTTTCAACAACAGATGTTTTTCTCTCATCATTAGAATCCCTGTCAACTACATTCATTTTTCTTCAATGGCTCAAAGCATCGAGAAGTGAATTTTTCCCATGATCAACATACTCCTTGACTATCACTATTGCAGGTCATGCTCCAATTATTACACTCTTAAATGTACCTGCATACCAATCAAATATATATTGAAAGTCACTTGAATCAATACAAAAGGAGTTGTTCTTCGAAGAAAAGAAGGATGAGAGTTGCATTTATATTATTGCAACAACAATCATGTTACAAATCTCAATTTTCATTTGGTCTAAACCATCATTAACAAATCCAGTCCTGAACACGAAATCTAAATGAATACCCCTTAGAAAAACCACGAGATCTCCTAAATCCTTCATAATTTTGCAGTTTCTCTCATGCATTAGATAATTAAGGTCGTTCCCGACAAAACCCATGTCGCGGAGTTTTAAAATTTTGCTTCATTGGCCCAGAAAATCATCCCATATATTGCTTGCTCAAAAACCATTATGTTTTCCCTCCACCTATAGTGTACATACAATATGACCGAGAAGAATCTTGACCAAGTGACCGTGACTGAGAAGGAACCCAGCACAAGGAAACTTGACTTCGTTCCTTTGGATTTGGGTTAAAATTTGGAAACACAAATGAATTTATCCAGTGGCCGAAGTCCCGAAATGGAATCACGACCAAGTGGAACTGTGACCAGGAGATGTTAAGTGCATAATTAAACATAGCACAAACATATAATCCCAAGATGCATGAATACCATTGATTTCTGAGTATGTATTGAATGGTTGGATGGTGTTCATAATTTTTCATGGTGTGTGCATGATGGTTGTCACAGATGCTAGGAAAGAGCAGCAAGTATGCCCCCAGAGTGTTGTTGAAGATAAAGAGAATGCCTCCAAGCACAACCAATCAACCCACAAAATGAAAAACCAAAACCTCCATGGATCAAACACAAGATCTTCGATCCCTGGGATGCCTTCGACACCTTGATATTCCTTCGGACACTTGGTTTAAAACCTGCATTTATTATTTTTTAAGTTTTGGGATATATCCCACATGTGTTGGGCAGGAACGGTTACCAAGTGTTTATATGCACCCATGGTTATAAGTTGTATCGATGCATTGAGAAAAGAATTCCCCTCGTGGGCTTCTCCCTTGTGACTTGGCTTGATGCTTGGCACTTGTACACTTGTGTTACACATTATTTTGGTCACCCTAGTGATCAACTGACGACATGTGCATAACTCACTTCCATGTTCCCTGAAAGCATTAAAAGAGACTTTCTTCATGAGAAAAATGGTTTTCCTTTTCTTCCTTAAAAACTATGACAAGAGAGCTCATCGCATCCTACTCTATGCATGGGGTGCGACGATGCTTGATCATCACACTCTGCACCAAAGTTGGACTACAACGTCATCACAGGTTGTCTGTGCATAGGGTGCGACAATGCTTAAACAAGGAAAAAGGAAAAGCTCATGAATGTTCTAGAAGATGAGGTGGCCTCCGATCGATTTGGATCTTACTCGCTTCCTATGATTTAGTGGGATCATCCTAATATCCTCATCCATCTCTCTTTCACCCTATATAAAGAGGGATCTCTGATGGAAAAGGCTAAGGCTTGCTTATGCATGAAGAATTCTGCTATAGATTATATTGGAGATAGATTTTCTTTAGCTCTCTAAGTCAGGTTATGGATCTTATTCATCAAAGGCATTGGAGAAAAGGTGTGTGTGTTGGAGTAAATATTCATTGGAAGGGACCTTGCAACATCAAGGCATGGGTTGTAATCTCCACTTTTTATTAATATAATGCAAAAATATATTTCTTCCCTATAAAAGTGTCGTTACTTTTATTGTATAACTCCTTAATCTTATACATAGAATTCATTGGAATATATATATCTGTGTTCTCTCTCTTTGTTGGTTTGTTCTTCTTAAACAAGTTCACCATCCCGCAGATCCAAAGATGGAGTGACAACGACGACACTAGCGAGGATCAAAAGTCATTTAAAAGGTATGTCATTTGTCCTTCTCTAAACTAGTTTATATGACAATGAAGTCTAAGGTGAAGTTTATATTCTGCCTTATTTTGTTCTAGCTTTCTGTTGAAGTTAGGGAGATCCATTTGTGTCTGTACTTATAGATTTGTTTGATAACAAAATTGGTGACCATACTGAGGATACGACCTTTTTTGGTTTTTTTCTTCTTATTTTCTTTTATACTTCCTTCTTTTTGTTAATTTCATTCTCTAACTCTGTGCGTGATCCATCTTGAGTCCCTGGGTCTGAAGCTTCATTGAGAAATTTTGTCATTCTTCCAATTTTTCTTTATATACATAGATTGTCTCACTGTGTCTTATTCTTGGCATGTGGCAATCCTTTATTGTCGCACTTTTCTTGTGTAGACCAAGGAGAAGACATCGCACTGTGCCTTATTGACATCCTGAGACGATCATAGATCGTCACACTGTACCCTTCTACAGCCTGCGACGATTCCTGTAGGAATTGTTGAGTGATAGTCAAATTTCCTTTTCTTTGCTCATATTTGTCTTCATTTCCTGGGATGAACTTTTAGCTTTGGTGAATGATTGGTTTACATATTTTAAGCCTAGATTAGATTGATTTTCAAGGATTGAGAGTCTTCTTCATAAACTTTGTAAATTTCATCTTTTGCTTCTTATCACAAGGGTATAATCTCAAGACCTTGTTCCTGAGTGCTTGTTTGATAAGTAATTCTTGATTTATTTTTGAGTTTTGGATTGATTTTAAATTTTGGATTGTTGGTGGTTAAGAAACATTTTTTGTTTGCATTCAACAAATTTTTTTCTTATATTTTCATTTTTGCTTGCATTGTGAGTTTGATTTGGGAAATATTGTTGAGAGTGCATTAGTCTTCTTAGACCATTCTTTATTTTTTGGATTATGTCTATGATATGGTTTGAAAAGGAAAGTACTGAAGTTTATTATTCTTTTTTGTAGTCTTTGTAAGAAAAATATTTTGCATTCAAAAATTTGTCAAAAAGAGAAAAAATGGAAAATTTAGTAGTTTTTGATTGTTTGGAATCCATATCATTCAAAAATTGAGAAATTGTGCTCTTGTAGATTTTGTATTCTGAAAAGAAAAACATTATTCCTATTGTAATTAGAGTTCATCAAATTAAACGATTTCATATCATCTCTTCTTTCATTTTATTGGGTCAAGGTCAAATTCATCATCAGTTTCACTTTTGTTTCCCTTTTTGAATAAACAACATCCTTTAAAATACAACATAATTTTAAAATCTATTAGCAACTTTTATTTTCTAGAACTTTTATACACCAAAATTAGCTAGGATAGCGCTTTGGAATAGGTTGTAAGGCACACTCTCCAAAGCATCAAAACACACAATAGTATCTTGTGATAGGGAGAGTACAAATCCACTTGCTACATTTTGTCCTGGGAAGCCCTTCTAACACAAGGGTCAATCACGAGGTCTCATTAGGACCAATAGAGTTACTCACCCTGCTTTGATGGTCTTAGTGTAGATATTGCGCATATTATTGGGGGTAACTTGAGAAGAAAATCCTGTGGGGACTTTCTCTAGTTGATTTCGAGCTTAGATACCATGCCCTTGCACATGGATCGAACTATCGATTGCTTCCCCAGGCATCATTGTCGTAATTGGTAACCTTTGTGGCCTATCTCTTTAGAGTCTTTACACGAGGTGACTGTGGAGGGGAAAGTATTCATGGTACCTAGAATCGACGTTGGCCAAACTCACTCGAGCTCCTTGGAGGGTATACCCACATTTATGTGTTGGATCTTGCACCAAGGTGTAAGTTTGTTAAGCAGGTTGTCAACATAACTTTTCCACCTGCTTTATCCCAGCCCCTTCGTGTCTTCATTTCGTGACGTTGGATTTCATAACCAACTAGTGACTTTGAAATAAGAAGGAGTTTTTGCATGTTTGATATCTAGATTTTATTAGTGAGTGTTGTTTGTTTCTCTAGTTGGCCATAGAATTATTTCATTCTTTATTTGGTGCAGCCAACATCGGCCCTCGTCATTCATGTAGGATGCAAATGTTACCTCTAGAAGAGCCAGAAGAATATGCTCCTTTGCTTCCTAACTCAGCAGAGGGTTCTCCTGAAGGAGCAGTCAATAACAATGTAGTCTCTAAAATTGGAAGTTCTACTCCATTGGAGGACTCAATACTTCCTATAAATCTGTTATTGAGTGTTGTACAAGATCCACCTTTGCTCCGGATAAATTCATCAGGAGACATTGTTCTTGAATATTATACTAGAATACCTATTGGACCTCACACAGAGTCTGGTGTAGATGATCTTCTCTTTCAGAGTGATTCATTTAGCACTCTGGTTCATGCTGCTAGAATTTTTAATCCTAGCTCTTCTTCCCCTATACGTTGTCTTTAGAGGACCTCTTTGGGACAAGATATTTTTGAAAAACTAGGAATGAGTCATCTACACCAGAGGACCTCTACTCAACCTATGGCATCACATATGCCTGTGACTTCCACTTCTTACACAGTACCTTTAGATCATTTACTAGCATGACCAGTAATGTTGTCACAATCTCGCTAGCTTTACCATGGTCCCACAAATTACGCTTGTTTCTTCTGGAACTGTGGTAATCACTCAAGATCCTATTGGAACACCACTTCCTCTTAGATCAAATCTGTCACTTCCACCTAGCTATAATTCTTTGAATACTTCCATTGTTAATACTTCCCAGAATCCATTTGAAGGGGCCAATCTTTTTGTTCCTCCTGGGTATAATGATGCTAGTAGTTTTTTTCCTACACCTACCCAGGTTCTCTTTTGGGGGGCTATCATTCCTCCTCCACCTTCACCTGGAGGATCTAATCATTCTAGCCCAAGTATCTCCAATCAAGTTGGAGGCACAAGTCATTCTGTCGCTTTTGGTTTTCAAATTCTCGTTGGAGGCCAACCTCAAGTTGGGGGGAAACCTCAATTTGGGGGGAAACCCCAAGTTGGGGGTCATAACACAGTGTACGGGAAGTATACTCCTGGATTACAGTATCAACCTTGTAATTTTCCTTTCCAAGGCAATCAAAAACCCCCTGGGGGGGGAAAATCCTCAAGTTGATTCCTTTGTACCCTCTAATTTTGGGTAGCCATATCCAGGTTCTATGAATCCTACCTGGGGTTAAGGTTTTTAGTATAATGCTCCTTTCCAAGGAAGCTTACCCAATCAACCAACTTATGTTGGCTATTCGACTCAAAACCCTCCACCACCGAATTGGACAGGACACTCTAACTATCTACAGACTGCTTATGGTCCTATTGGTATACCTATGGGGTTACCTCCTCAAAATTACCAATTTCCTCAAGTGAATAGACAATTGTCGTTTCTTTCTACTTTGGATTTACCAGATTTATCTAGGATTTTGAATGATCGTATATTGCATTCTTCTTATTGGCCGATCATACCTGCCAAATTACCCTCAGACATTCTTAAGTTTGATGTCTGATCAGGGGAAGACCCAAATAATCACGTCATGAATTTCCATCTCTGGTGTTCATCCAACTTCTTGATGGACGACTCCATTATATTATGTCTTTTCCAACGGACTCCGACGGGTTCAGCAACCAAATGGCATATTGAATTGCCATGAGGGTTCTTCAATGAATTCAATGCCTTAGCTATGGATTTTTTAACGCATTACCAGTTACCAATCCAATATGAGATAGGAACCAAAATTTTGATCTCATTTAAACAATCCTCATCTACTCACATTTATGATCATATTCACGATTGGAGGAGGAGAAGACACTTAATAAAAGTTCCCCTTCCTGATCAACTATTGGTCCAGTGGTTTACTAAGTCACTCATTGGTCCTATAGCCCATGATTTTTCCATGGGTGGTGTCATCACTGAAGAGCAGGCAATTAGTCATACTCAATACTTGGATCTTGTTTATTCATAAATAGGCACACTATATGACTTGATCCTTGATGCTCCTCGCCCGTCTACAACTCCAACCCCAACATCTCCAATATCTTCTCATGTTGTTGATGGCGTGATTGACACTTTTCATGCTAAGACTCATTCTAAAAAAGATAGTCATTTGAATTCCAGGTCTACTACTACTAATGTACAAAATACTCCTCCTCCCACTCCTTCTCCCGGTAAAAATTTTGAAGTTAATTCGGTTCAATCTACACCTACCGGTAAAAATAAAAATAAAAAGAAAGGCAAGGGTAAGAATAAGGAGGACAAAAATAATAATCAACAATCTGATAAACCCAAGACTCATCCTGTTGATGACAAAGAAAATCGCAAACCTCATTATCCTTGTCTTATCTGTGGTGAGGATCATTATACGAAAGATTTTCCATGACGTGTTGAGGTTACTAAGTTCCTGCAAGGGACCGGGACAACTCCTACACCCGTCGTTTTGTCACAACCTTTTCCTTCTCAGCAGTAGGCCCAATTGGTCATTCATGACCAACCTACTCCCTCTACCACATCCTATGTACTTATGTGTACTAGTGACTCCAAGAAGAACGAAGTTGTGGTCGCTACTCAAGCCAAAGGTTATTCTCCTTCAAAAGATAAAGTTGATGATTCACCACCTCCATTGGTTCAACCTCCTCCATCAAATTCACCTCCCAATGGTCCTCTTCATCTCGAATGACCGATTCTATATACAGTTCTTCACCCTCCTCCTAAGGTTGTTGTTCGTAAGTCGTCATTTAATCCTCATGCATGTGCCACTCAAAACTACAGTATCGTAGAAGATCTTGCATAGGCACCTTCAGCGATATCAACTCTCGAAGTCCTTCAAAGTTTTCATATGCAACATAAGGCACTGTTAAAGGATATTTTTGGAATTGATCCTACCGATACGAACTTGATAATATTTGACTTGGAAGATCACATTCCAAGGATTCCTCCTCAATTAGCGTTTCAAATACAAGTAGTTGTGCAAAATAAGAAAAATTTTCAAACCATTATTGATGAAGGAGCCTCGACTTGCGTCATGTCCGTCACTTGTTGGAAAGCCATTGGCTCTCCTGCCCTTACCGAGTCACACAATACTCTAAAATCTTTTAATGGTATAGTTTTTAAACCTTAGGGTGTTCTTCCTTCTTTATCTATTCGTTAGAAGGAAAAGCAGTTATTGTTCAATTTGAGGTGTTTGATGCACCTCTCGATTACAACCTTCTACTTGGCCGTAGTTGGATTGACTATATGTGTGTAGTTGTTTCTACTCTTTTTTGTGTGCTATGTTTCCCTCACCAAGGAAATGTTGTTACTGTCGATCAAATCTCCTTATTTAATTCCGATTCACGTACTAGTAATGCACCTTTTATTGTGAAAACACCTCTTGGTTATGAGAATGTCGGTGTGGGTATTTTAAAGGATTCATCGTTAATGGGTATTTTCCCCATTCCACCACCCGATATTCCTCCTCCTTTTATCGCTTCGATTAACATGATATCAACCAATGTTGGTGAAATCCCTGAGTCTTATTACCCTTGGATAGTACCTAGCTCTGACGATTGTATTCGTTACGGCAATCAAATGCCTTTAAGTTTGGTAGAATTGGCTTATCAATCCATTCAATCGACAACTCCTTCTCCTCGTTCTCTCTTAAATACATCTTCGGATCCATTTCACGTGGTATTTCACACCGATGAGATGATCATGACAGTCATGTCTATGGAAGATACCCCATGGGATGATGGTCATCATCATTCTATCCTCTTCCTGGAACCCGAGACTTTAGAGAGTTACCAACAGATTTCAAATCCGTCTACTGGCATTACTACTCCCCTTGTTCCTGAACCAACAAACAATATTTTGTACGAAGGGAACTTGGGTAAAATTTCACCTACCATCCCTCTAGATATTTCAATGAAACCTAGAATCGTGGAAAATGTTCATATCGGTGCCTCTTGTTCTATTGATGAGGTCGGCATTTACAAAGCCCTTTTTCAAGAATTTTGTGACATTTTTTCCTGGAGTTACGAAGAAATGCCTAGAAATATTGATCCATATATTGTTGTACATGAGATTAAGACTTACCTGGATGCTAAAATCGTTCGACAAAGACTTCTCCCAGTACATCCACACAAAGTTGTTGCTATTAAACTCGAAGTTGAAAAACTTCTTAAATCCAGTTTTGTCTATCCTGTGGCTTTGACTGATTGGGTGTCCAATCTTGTTCTGGTTATGAAGAAATAAGGCATGATCTGTGTCTATTTAGATTATAGGGATATCAACAAGGCTTGTCCCAAATACAATTATCCAACCCCTTTCGTTGACCAAATCGTTGACAATTGTGTCAGGAGTGAAATATTCTCTTTGATGGATGGTTTCTCGGGCTATAATCAAATCAATATTTTACCAGCAGATCAACATAAGACTACTTTTATTTTTCCTTGGGGAACCTTCACATACCAGAAACTACCATTTGATCTCAAGAATGTTGGTGTGACTTTTCAACGTGCTATGTCTTATGATTTTCATGATATTAAGCACAATGCAAAACCTTACCTAGATGATTTACCAGCACATTCCATGCGTCGTCAATATCACCCGACGCATTTACGGGCCATTTTCCTACGCTGTTGCTATTATCGCATATGATTGAAACCACACAAATGCATTTTTTGTGTGGATTCTGGATGACTACTTGATTTTATCGTTTCTACACATGGGATTAGGGTGGACCCTCTGAAGGTTGAAGGTATTCTCAATTTTTCTCCTCCTCCTTCATTACGCCAACTCCAAAGTTTGCAAGGGAAGGAAAACTTTGTACATTGATTCATCCCCAATTATGATGAATTAACGAAAGGTTTTACTCGAATTCTTAAGAAGGGTCATGATTTTGTATGGGACAACACTACCAACAAAGCCTTTGAAGCTTTGAAACTTGCCTTAACCCGTACACCACTCTTATTTCCTCCCGATTATAGTCGACATTATTTCTTATAATTAGCTGCTTCGGACTCTACCATCGCTATGGTTTTAGTCCAAGAGGATGATTCACATGATGAACATGTTATCTATTATTTGAGTCGGAGTCTTACGACTACCTAAACCAAATATATGCATGTGGAGAAAATAGGCTTGGCAGTTGTTCAATATGTTCAATGTTTCTGTCATTATATCTTATTGTGAAAAACCACCATCATTTCTAATTGCAACCCTATGCAACACATCCTTACTCGAAAATTGTTGGGGGGGCAATACTCCAAATGGATAGTGATTCTCCAGGAGTTTGATTTGGATTTTGAGCGAGCCAAATCAAAGAAATCTTTGGTTTTTTCTGAGTTGATATGTGACCTTCCCTCTATTGAGATCGAAACTATGGCAGAGGATATATTTCCTGATGAGTCTCTCTTTTTGATCAGTTCTGACAACATATGGTATGGAGACATTATCATTTACCTCCAAACCCAAAATTTTTGACCCGATATTTCTAGTGTGGATCATCGTTGTATTTGGTATCAATCCCGTCAATACATCATCCTTGGTGATACCCTTTACCATCATGGTATTGATTCCATATTTTGACGTTGTCTAACTTATGATGAAGCTGAGAAAGATTTAAATGACTATCATTCTCGAGCATGTGGTGGTCATATGTCTGGGTATGCCACTTCCCAAAAGATCTTACGAGCTGGTTACTTCTAGCCTTCACTGTTTAAGGATTGTATTACTATCGTCCAGAAATGTCATGCTTGTCAAACATATAACAATAAGGTCTGAATTCATCCTTCTCCTCTTTACCCTATAGTTTCCGTTGGTCCATTCGCTAAATGGGAAATTTACTTCATGACATGTAACACTCACTCGGTCAGGGGGCATGGATACATCATCATAGCCGTGGATTATTTCGCTAAATGGGCTAAGGCGATGCCTACATTTGATAATACTAGGAAAATTGTAGTGTTTTTCATATTCAATCATATCGTTACTAGATTTGGTGTCCCCTCAAGCCATCGTCACTGACCATGGAAGTCATTTTTCGCAATTTCATGATGTCTGAACTTACTCAGAAGATGGGTCTTCGACATGAAAAATCAACACCTTACTATCCACGGGCCAATGGCCAGGTTGAAGCAATCAACAAATTTCTCACTACTACGCTTTGACGAATGGTAGGAATTCACAAATCAAGCTGGCACACGATGATCTTCTCGACATTATGGGCCTATCAGGCATTCGTTAAATATGCCACGGGGTTCACACCTTTATAGTTAGTATATGGTATCAAAGTTATTCTGTTGATTGAATGTGAAATCCCATCTTTGAAACTATTTGTTGAACTTCTCCCTAACACCTCAGTTGAAGAGGAATGTCTCTTGTATTTGATGCAATTAGACGAGACCCACCGTGATGCTTCCTTAGTCATTGAAACTCAGAAGAGAGATGTCAAAACTCAATATGAAAAGCATGTCAAACCACATGTTTGTTCTGAGGGTGATTTGGTTCTTCTTTATGAACAAGATCGTGACTTAGTAGGGGCCGGTAAATTCAAGCCCATGTGGCATGGTCCTTATAATGTGAAACGAATGTTGGAGAAAGGAGCTTATGAGCTGGTAGATTATGATGGAATTCCTTTGAGTGAATCTAGAAATGAGCTTTAATTAAATAAGTACTATGTGTTGCGCCTCTTTCGTCACCTTAGTGAGAAAAACAGAGGTGCTTGCAAGCTTAGTTGGGTTTGCTAAATAGGAAAGCTATAAGGAAAAGGGTTAGAGAAAGAAATATAAAAGAACAACTGAGAATTAAACTAAGAAATAAAATAACAACTAAACTAATGAGCATAGGGACATAAGGACAAAAGAAACAATAAGACCCATGTCACCAATGGTAAGGTTTATATCAGTGAAATAAAACACCAAGAAGAAAGAGGACTATGAGTCCCTTCTTACACCAAGGGAGGGCTCTTGGACCCCCACAAATAAGCTCTTCTTATAACTTTGAATGAAAATGGTGAAATAATTATTTGCTAATCCACTAAAGGGGTGAGATGGATTGTCCAATGAAATGGTGCTAGTATACTCTTGGTGAGAATAGAGGATTCCTCAAGAGAATAGTAGCA
>JASDQU011028168.1:11526-22885 GCA_032191745.1 Picea mariana
AATTTCTCGACTTGTTATGTTGCATATATCTTATTTTTGAATACCCATTTTCTACTGACAATATTTCTTCCACTAGGTAATTTGACTAAGTCCCATGTCTCATTATTGTGCAAGTATTCCATCACTTCTACCATGGCATCCTTCGAGAGTTTTCCCTCTGCCTCCTCGACTAACTTGGGCTCATCATCGATGGAAGTTAACACGAATGAAGAACTAAAGTAGGGTGAACTATATATTTCAAATATGTTTCTTACTCTTTCTGACCTCCTTACAACAGAGGTTATTTTTTCCACCTCTTCTTTGGATTCATTCGACTCATATGAATCATCTCCTTCATTCCTTAGTTCAAACCGCACCATCTCAGGATTATTCTCGTTCTAAACAATTTCTTCAAGCTCGTACTTACTTCCAACTTCTCTAAAGACCAGATATCGAATGTACACTCTTTTCCTTGATGTAGGATCCTAGAGTTTATATTATTTCATTCCTTCTTTGTATTCAATGAAAATACATTTGACTGCCTTCATGTCCAGCATGCTCCTCTTTTCCTTGGGAACATGCACAAATGCATCACAAATAAATACTTTGAGATGTGAAAATGAAGGATTCTTACCTGACCATATCTCATGTGGAGTCATTTATACTAGTGTTGATGAAGGATACATATTTAATAGATATTTTTTAGTGTCGACTTCCCCCACCTAGAATTCTTGTGTGAGCCTAGCACCACTGAGCATGATCCTTGCCTTCTCCATCAATGTTTTGTTCATTCTCTCGGAAACTCCATTTTTTTGTGGGGTATATGGTGTGGTATTTTTGCATGCTATGACACACTTCTTGCAGAACCGATGAAATTATTTTCCACAKAATTCACCACCATTGTTAATACTCAACACCTTAATATTCTTATATGTCTAGTTTTCTACAAGAGATTTAAAATATTCTTTGAATTTCTTGAAAACCTMTGATTTCTTCTTGAGGAAATATATCCATGTCTTCCTGGAAAAATAATCTATGAAGGCGACATAATACAAGGATCCACCAAGTGAAGGAACTGTAACARGGCCAAATACATAACTATGTACCAGCTCTAGAATCTCATTTTCCCTTGTTTCTCCAGATGGGAACCTCACCTGATTTTGTTTTCCATATATACAATGTTCACAAAAGTTGACTTCTAAACGACATTCGGGAAAGTCTTCAACCATAAATTTGTTAGGAATAGATTGAATTCCTTTCTCTCCTATGTGCCCCATCCTCTCATTCCATAGCATGGTCAGGTCAACTTTATGATGAATTTTTTAGGTGGTTTGGATCGACTAAGCCCAAGTCTAGTCGAGTTGAGTCAAATTCGAGTTGAATTCAGAAACAATGATGTTGTTGCATTCAATCGAGTCCACACTCCCTAGTATCTTGTATAGGGTTCCAATATGTACTGCTTTCATTAAGACCACCACACCTCCAACTATATTGCACGAATCCTTCTGAAGTAGAGTGTGCACTCCCGCATCACTCATCTTACTGACAGATACCAGGTTTCTTTCCAACCTAGAATTTGTAGCACACCTGGAAGGGTTCTACTCCTCCCATCTTGCAGTATCAATTGAACTCTTCCCCATCCAAAAATTTTGGTTGTCGATTCGTCCCCCAAGAACTCTTCTCCTCCTTCATGTTGTTCATATTTGTAGAACCATTCTCTATGTGGTGTCATATTATAGGATGCTTCCAAGTCAATAAACCAAACATATTGATCTGACTATGTACTAGTTGATTCTAGGTACACATCACCTCCATTATCTGGAGTCATACTTCTCTCAATGGAATTCTTCTCGTTTGATCTTATATTGAATTATATTACCTTCGACTTGCAGTCCTTTTTGTAATGCCCAACTTTACCACATTTCCATCATATTCTTGTAACTGAATCATGGATTTTGATCTACCCTTTGAACTAGACTTTCTATCAAATAATTTTCCTTTATATTTGATCCAGGAGGAAATTGGTGTCCACCCACCTATTCTACTGGCTCAAAACAGGTGTTTTCACCTTGGCAGGTTTTCTACAACCCTTCAAGTCCTAAACTTCTCGGGTGGTTTTGAGGCCCTAAAGAACGTTTTTTGTGCCCTCCATAGCCACACTATAGGACATATCATGAGTTTGATGGAAAAAAAATTATTCCTTGAATATACCTTTCAAATGAGCTATCATGTGCCCCAAATGAAGATCGTATGAAAAATTTACGTCCTCGGGACGTTGACGTACCAACTACCCCCATCGGGATTAGAAAACCTTTTGGTGTTTCATCTTTCGGGGTTAGGGTTTTGGATTTTCTTTATGTTAAAAAGGCCTCTAGAGCCTCATTGTAAAACATTATCATCTTCTTGCGAATGAGCTTAGCCATCACATCTCTCCTCAGAGATAGGCTACCACCATTCTAGCAATTCATTCACTCTGTAATTTTATAGTTTCTGTACATTCTCTCATTAATAAAAATTGTGAATTGTTGTATCTCTATGTTTATTTCCATATCTCTATATATTTCATATTTATATCTCTTCCTTCATTTTGTTCTTAAAATAATATGGATTAGTGGTATTAGAGCAGGCTACTCCTTGTCGTTTCTTAGTGCATGTCCCCGAAAAGTTTAGGGTATAGAGAGTTGGGTCTCAAGCTAGTTTATCTTGAGGACAAATTCTCTCTCCGGCCTAAGAAACCTCCCATGGAAGAAGAAAAGAGAGACACGGGAGGAGAATATCCCATTAATTTCTTGCTCACGGAAGCCCTCATGCAACAAAGGAATGATATGTTGGAGAATGTTCCCCAAATCCTTCAATGATTGCCAACAATAATAGGAGTGTCTTTGTCAAGAAGTCACTTTGGAGACGCTACTCCATTTAAGGTACAAGTTAAGTTGTATGTTCCCATATTTGAAGGTCAGATCGATGCGGATGCCTTGGAAAAATGGTTAAATTTGGGAGAAGGTTATTTCTCTATTAACAATTTTTTCGACAGAGAAAAGATCACCTTTGTGCTCCTTAAGGTTCTCCCCTATGTAAAACATTGGTGGGAAACTTACTGGGAGAAAAATTCCATAGAGGAGTCCGGAATATTTGGGGATGAKCCCACTTGGGAATTTTTATGGATGCAGTCAAGGAGAAATATTAACATGTGGGAAACTATGACAACCGGTACATGAGATGGACCACACTGCATAAAAAGAGGAACCAAACAGTGTTGGGGTTCACAAATACCTTCCATACCTTGCGCACAAAGTTTTGTATCAAATACTTTGAGAATCATCTAGTTCTAAAATATCACGGGGCTCTACATAGGTACATCCAAACCGAAATGGAGTGTATGGACATCTCATCACTATGAGCCGCTTATAGATATTCTTTCAAAATAGAGCAGAAATTTAAGTAGCAGAACAAGCGAGAATTTGGCTCTGCAAATCTGCAACAACCAAAGTATATTAAAGGAAATCCTAACTCATAGAACATTCGACCTCAAGACAACCATTCCAAGCCACAAGAAAAGAATGGTAAGGGGAAGACGAAGAAGGAAACTAGGAAGTGGTGTGACTTCCAAAAAATACCTTGGCACAACATCGGTAAAATGAGATAGATAATCGATGCAAAACACACTACTATTGTCTCGACTGCAACAATCCAACCAGAAGAACTAGAGGATCCTGATYAGGGGGAGCGCCTTTTCCATTCACATATGTGGGCGAAGGGGTGTTGGGTTTACTAAGGGTTGRCCCAGGTTCTGACTACAATATTACCAACAAACCCTTCTACCATCGGCCCTTATGGATACCAAAAGGAAAAACATCGCATGGAGTGCACTGTGTGGTCTCAACCAAGATGGCTTCTATYGGTGGCCRCATGAATYAGATGTTTGTAGCCTGGGGATGAGATTTMTWTCTCTCATAGTAATTTAACCTACTCATTGTTAATATTCAAACCCTCATTAGATATCACTCCAGACAACTKTCACAACTATTCTAATATGACTTCATTAACTGTCATAATCGCATGTGTTCAATGACAATAATATATCTATTGTAGCACAATATTATGATCTAAACACTAGCTATAACATTCATTTATTTAGTGTTATTCTATAGATCCCATTAGCTAATTCCTACTTCGCAGTGCTCATTCCTTTATCATATAACATATTCATCATAAAAACTCATTAAATAAAATACAATTATAGAAACTTCATGTAGCCACATAAGAAACAGATATACTGTGGTTCACCCCCCCTGGGCCTACGTCCACAAAGATTTGTTTCTTGGGATCTTTATTCATATTCTCTGTAAATCCAATGTTGCGCACTATACAATTCTTCCGCCATTACATTCAATCTCCATAGATCGCTAAAGTATCTTAGTAAGATCTTCTAATCAACCTAAAAATGAATAATACAATCTAAAAAATACATATGTCTACCCAAAAGGACAACAACCAATAACAACAAAAGGTACAATAACCCTCTCATCATCCTAATACATTCTACTTATAAACAACTGGGACAAATCCTTTACAAAAACACTAACCCTAAGTGGATTAGGTTTTTCCACTTTCTCCTTGACTTAATCTCGACCGGTCCTCGATCCAACAATTGCTCCAAGTCAGTTATTTTCCACTTTCCAACTATTCCGCAATAGTTTTTCCACTTTGTAACTTTCTTTCTCAACGCTTCTTTTTCCTCTTTTTTCGGTGCCGCTTTTCCTTTATTTCCAGCATGCTCCCCTATTTTCCAACGCTGCTCTAATTCCTTCAAAACTTCCTTGATTTTTCCAAAAATTAACCTATGCCAATAGGCACCCAACACTAACATCGTGACTCACCCGGAGTCACTCATGGACTCCAACATATTTCACTTCTTGTGCCATTACTTCATACATCTCTGTTATTTGTTGGCATTGCTCCTGCGCTTGGATGCTCTTATTTGTAATGGCCTCTACCACTTGCACAGTGACTGGAGGTATTAATATCTCTCCCCCCTCCAAGTCTATCTTCTCTATGCTCAATTTTGTTGCATCAATCTCCACGACTAGCTTCTTTGCCTTCTCCTACAAGGGCTCTAGTCGAGCCTATCTTTCCATCTTCTATGCCTGCACCGCTTTTTCCTCTACCTGTAGGCTCTTCATCTCTACAGTCATCTTGATCTTCTATGGCAATGACGTTATATTTTTTCATTGATTTACATCTTTCATTGCTACATGCAATTTTTCTTCCTTCCCTTGCAGATCTTATAGGCTCCCATCCTCTAAACATTGTGTCCATAGTTGGGCACTCTTTTCCCACAACTCTATCATTCTATGTATATTATGTGTGATGTTCTCTGCAGATGTTTTTGTGTCCTGATCTCTTTTCTCTTTGAATTCTAGAGGAGTAGTAGGTATTGTGCACTCCTACAACTCCTTGATCTATTCCTTATACTTCTCCATAGCCTGCGCTATTTTTCTTATATTTTCTTTCAAAGATGCTCCCTTTGATTTTGCATTCTCTGAGATGGATTGAAATACTACATTTATCTATTTCTCCATCTTGTCCAATTTTTTTTGCGTTATCTTCCTCACTTTCCCTTCTTGGCTAACTACCTCCTTGAGTGAGGGGTTGTGTTCCTATGCCAACTATAAGTTCATCACATCAGACCTTTCCCTGGACTAAATCTCCTGCATGATGCTAACCTGTAATTTATATAGTGCCTTTGTTGGAATCTTGGGAAAATACAAGTCCAATGTCTCAATGTATTTTAAGGGTTTTTGTGTTGTCTCCTCATCAACAAATAACATCTCAAGTGTTATGATGAAGTTTACACTCCCTTACATCATCATTTGCACTGTCTCTCTAGCGGGTTCTCCTTCTCTAGTCTACGTTGGTTTATCTTTCTGTTGCTTCTCTGCCCTGATCTTCAACTTCTCCAGTGTAGTTTTCACTTCCTGTATATTCTCCAGAATCGATGCCCTATGATTCTCAACAGTCTCCCATACTTTCGATAGTTGATATTTGACTGTGGTGATTATCAACTCCACATCATATGCTATCAGTGATGTTTTCATTGGAGTTTTGTGGTCCTTCGACTTCTTTCTGGAGCCACTCGCTTGCTCCCCTATTCTCTTCTTTAAGGCATCAGATGGCTCAGATACCTCTGGAATCTATGTATCCATGTGTGCATATTGCCCAATTTCTTCCTCCATAGGTTTCTCCTGTGTCTCTGTTCTTATTCCTTCTATGTGCACCTGCTTTGTTGTTTCCCTTGGTGCCTGCGCCATGTGTGGTGGGTTCCTTGTAGAACCATGCTCATATTTCTTTTGTGTCCTTCTTTTCTTTTGAATTGGGTTGCTTGTCCCCATAGGATCTTGTGCCATCTTATTCTTATTACTAGCACCATTCATGCATGTCTGTTGCATGGGGAATGTTGTACCTTGCATCTAATTTTGCACCACTAGTGATGTTTTTGGGATCATTGAAAATTTCCACTCCTCAAGCCACTCATTGACCTCCATCTGGATGTATTGCGTTGTCACATAGTAACTCAACTATAGCCATTCCTTGGCTAGATCCCTCTTTGCTCCAAGAATGAGTTAAGTATATAAGGGTCCCAGATCATCGATCTCCCCTTCACACACTGCACTGCAGCTGCTACCACTCATGTTGGTACGTCTTCCTTTCTGTACATGCACATTAATTTGCAACCTAACATCCTTGTTGCAAATCGCATTGTAGGATTGTTGATGTCACTGATCCTGATTCCCCTGTTACTTCTCTCTGTGCCATACTTTTCCTTGATTTATTTGGAGATGGATTTTCTTTCATTTTTTCCTCTAAGTACTTCTCTGTCTTCTCCCCATCAATGGGTAGCCCCGTGATTGTTATGATCAAATCATCGTTGATAGGCACTAGTCTATCCATCCATAGAATTCCTCCATACACCCTTTCTAAGATTTTCTTCACTCATCCATTGATGTGTTTACCATGCTCAAAGTGTGGTATATCCAACAAGTTCATTATTCCTGTGTTGTAGAGCCCTAGGATCCACTGCATAGGCTCCAATAGTGGCACACCTAATGGGCCCTCTCCCTTGTTCTCCAAATAGTTATGTGGCACAAAATCTGGGAATTTGACTGCGTATGCTACATCATGATCATAGTATTTGATGGTATCTACTCCTCCCACCATTTCA
This sequence comes from Picea mariana, assembly GCA_032191745.1. Classification (NCBI taxonomy): domain Eukaryota; kingdom Viridiplantae; phylum Streptophyta; class Pinopsida; order Pinales; family Pinaceae; genus Picea; species Picea mariana. The sequence continues at coordinate 18,728 of JASDQU011028168.1, forward strand.
TCCTCAACCTTCACTCCCTTGGGGATATTTGGCATCACGATTACCAATTCCTCCTGTGTGCGCAATATTTCGTGTGCACTCCTCTCAGCTCATGCCTTCTTATTCCCTTCCGAGGATGACACCCTGACATCTGGTATGCCCTGGCACTCTGTTTCATGCTCTGCTTCTAGCTCATACTATAGTGTGTGAATCTCATCCACGTCCATGACTGTGGGCATCTCTGGCATCCCTGTTTGTTCACTTGAGCACTACTTCTCATTTTTTTCCTGACCCTACTCGACGCTCTGACACTTAGTGGAGAAATCCTACTGAAATTCGAACTGCTGACCACAAATATCCACTTGATGTTATCACTTCTCAAATTCTCACACTCAAATCTCTCTCTTTGTTCTTCTCCTTAGTGAAAAAACAAAAATGACCACATTTCCCCCCTTTTTCAACTTTATAGTGGGACGACAAAATGACAGTTGTTCTGCACTAATAGTTTTCACTTTTTTKCTTTTACCTGTGTGCTCCACTTTTATACTTGTCAACTATTTCTCTGCACCCATTGTTTTCAACACTGATTTTTTCGCAGCACACTTATTAATGMTAGTAATTTTATTACATCAACAACTCTAATTTTCTCTTATCTTTTTGTATTTTTKCTGCCTTTCTTCTTTCTATCATTTTTTTCCTTTTTCTTCTAACATCTTCTATATACAATATCTACAATCATACCTCMTCTTTMTGTTTTTACCTCAGGTTCTTAGGTCGACTTCCTTGATAGAGTTTCAATCGATTTCCATTCACCGGTCCTCTAAGATTCTTCCCTACAATATCTTTCAATTGAGAAACACCTCCATTTGTGATGGCCTCTACGTGATAGAGCTCTAACCAATGCATTTTGAACTTCCCCTAGTGTTGTCRATACCTATTTTCACAGAGGAGAACTAGATATCATTTCTTAAAGATTTTATTCTTTATGTTCCTATCGTGCTAAGATTTGTCCTTTACTTTTTGTACCTCCTAGTGAAATCCTTATAAAACCCAGTCTTCTTCCAGCKCCATCAACTGATCAAATMTTTCATGTGTAACACTTTCTTATGTCATGATAGTGATTGTTGCAATGCACAGACTAGGTATTAAATAATCCAATAGAACCATTGCTTCCTTTCCATACACCAATCTGAATGGTGTCTGTCCTGTAAGATTCTTTCATGTAGTCATGTAAGCCCATAATACTGTTGATACCTTTAAATCCCAATCATCCCTATTCACATTGCAAATATTTATCAATGCATTCTCTAGAATCTTGTTAAAATGTTCTACTATACCATTTTCCTCGGGACAGTAAGGTGTTATCTTTCGATTGTATATCTCAAATTCTTTGTCATAGCTCTGATTGTATTGTTGATAAAATGAGTTCCCTGGTCACTCAACAAAATTCTAGGACATCCAAATATGGTCACCACATTCTCAAAGAGAAATTGTGCTGCAGTTTTTGTGCTGCAGTCCTTCACYAGGGTTGCTTCTACCCATCTGGTTAAATATTTTGTCGTAGTGATGATGTATCTAGCTCTTGATCTCCTTTCTAGTGGATTAATGGGTCCAATCAAATCCACAACCCATTTATCAAATACCTATAAAGTTACTTGGGGCATAAGTAACATTTCATCCCTTATGGATGGTTTCCCCACCTTCTAATAGACATCACATGTCTAACAATATTCCTTTGCGTCTTAATGTATTGTAGGCCACCATAATCCTGCGCGCAACACCTTATGTGTTGTAGAATTTCCTACATAGTTCCCTCCAACTATCCCTTCATGTGCTTCTGCTAGCAACTTCATGCTCCATCACACATCTTCTTAGAATTCCATCTGCACCTAGCTTGTATAAGTGACCTACAGTCGTATGATAGTCTACAGTGCACAGTAACAACTGTATTTTTTGCGCGACAGTAAATTCCTTGGGAGCCAGTCCTATGATAAAAAATTCAACAATGTCAGCAAATCAATCATCAACAATATGAACAAAAAATAAGTTAGCATTAGGAAAATTATCCTCCAAGTTCTTTGGCTCTTCTCCATTAGTAATTATCGAGAGATGATCTAGTCCTGCATTCAACTTCTTTGGTTTTACTATGATTTCAAAATCATATTCCTAAAACAATAACAACCATCTACAGATCATTCCCCCCAACACTCTCTTGTTAACTAGGTACTTCAAAGAGGAATGATATGTAAACATATTAAAATGTTGACCCAATAAATAATGTCTGAAATTYTGTAAGGAATATACCATAGCCAGACCTTCYCTTTCTATAGTATTATAGTTCTGCTAAGACTCAGATAATTTTCTACTAGYAAAATATATTGGGTGATCAATGTCTCCTTCACCTAGTTGTGTCAAAACAACTCCAAGTGCAATGGATGAATCTTCCACATGGACATGAAATTCTTTTGTCCAAGATAGAAAGCTCAAAATTGGTGTTGTCACCATCTTCTCCTTCGATATGTCCAAGCTCTCTTGGATTTCATCATTCCATTAAAACCTGATGTCTTTCTTTAGTAACTTCTCCATGGGTGCAATAATATTTGCATAACCCTTTATAAATTTATGTTAGTACCCTGTGTGGCCCAATGTTGCTCTCAATTGGCACACTTACTTTGGTGGTGGTAAATTGACAATAACAAGAATCTACGCGCTGTCTAATATCAATCCATGTTTGCATACAATGTGTCCAAGTAGGATTCCAAACTGTGTATTGAATATACATTTCTTAATGTTCAAGGAAATCTGACATTTAAAATTTATACATGGTCCTTCAATAAACTGAATACTCTCCAATCATCCAGATAAACTTATAAAAATTTATGTATAAAATCCTTGAATGCTGCTACTACTAGTCTAGAAAATATTTTTGGTGCATTCTTCAAACCAAATGGCATTGTTGTGCACTGATATGACCCCCACTCTGTTGCAAATGTGGTTTTGTACCTATCCTCCAGAGAAATTTTGATCTGATGGTAACCTGAGAATCCATCTATGAAGGAGTAGACTTCATGTCCTCCCACATTGTCTAAGACTTCATCTGTAAATGGAGTAGGAAAAAGATCTTGTAGGTATGCATCATTTAACTTTCTCAGATCCACACATATCTTAATCCCTCCAATCTAGTTTTCCTAGACCACCATTGGACTAATCCACTCTAATTCTTCCAGAGGCTCTATGATTCTTGACTGTAGCATTCTTTCAATTTCTTCCTTAACCTTCTTCTTATAGATGGGGTTTAATCTGTATGGTCTCTATCTCACTGGCCTTGCATATGGTCTGAGGGGTATCTTCATCTCTCTAAGTTTTCCTGCTACCCCTTTCATCTCTGAAAATGTGGCTGGGAATAAGTCATTGTATTCACGCAGTAATTCAATTTGTAATTATAACTATATGGGCCAAGGAACTATGACAAACTTACAAGTCTGAATGTTTTATTTGATGGACCTTGTGTAGAACGTCAATGAATGTAAATTTTGTTATTTTAATAGAAAATGGTTACGCATTGCATGACTGCTGAAAGAGAGGATGTGCTAAGAGAGACCACGAAATGCTATGAAAGGTGGTGGAGGGGACCAAGAATGGTTGCGTTAACCTCCACCAAACCAGTACCATGCTGGAATTAATTTGCTCAGATCAGAACAACCCCCTAACCCAGGAATGAATTACAGTTGGGCTGGTAGGTGGGAAGGCCTCCTCAAGAGTTAATGAGGGGATGGGGCAGACCACCCATCTGTAAGGATTCTAGACCTAACCACGGACTAGAAATTAGAGCCACACACAATCTTGTTGAGGGGAGGCAAGAAAGGAAGTGTGGTGGGAAGAGGGAGACCTGCGAGGTAAAATGCAGAGATGAGAGAGTAAGATTTAGGGTCTGAGGAAGGGTTGAAAGAGGAACAATGATTTTTTATCACAAAAAATAGAGTTTGATCTAGGAGAAGGAGAGTAACCTTCATCCTTATCTATTTTTGTATTGGGAGAAGGAGATTAACCTTCGTCCCTAACTTTCGTTGAGCTGGAAGCAAGAGATTGAATCTCAAAGCATCATGGCTTAAGCTCAGGGGTGGCCAGTGATAAATCCATTGTGAGTGACTGATCCTATGGTTGGGTGGAAATGAGAAC
>JASDQU011028169.1:7864-30106 GCA_032191745.1 Picea mariana
TCCATCTTCATCTATGCATGACATCATATGACTATGACTCCACTTGACATCAATCCATTGACATCAAGGACAATACATGATCCATAAATATACTATGACAAGACATTGTTCTTTTGACATCAATCCTTTGGCATCAATGACAACATGCTCCAACTTGAATCTCCCCCTTTGGCATTGATGTCAATACCAACATTGATGTCAACACCAATCATTGATGGAAACATGTAGACAAGGCATTTCTCTACATCAATAGTCATTTCAATGACATCAATGTGACTATCTCTCCCCCTTTGACATCAATGGAAAAGGGTCATTCTCCCCTTGGGGCTAGTCCCCCTGCGTGAACTCTCCTTGGGGATGCTCCCCCTGTCTGAATGCGTTTTTTCTTCCTCTGAATAATCTCTCCCCTTTTGAAAAAGGGATATCAGTCTGATGTAATACTGAAGATATATATCTCATGCTCCCCCTATGACCATCTCTCCCCCTGGAACTATGCCTCTATGTTATTTCTCCAAGTATAGGTATTTTTTTCAAGTATTTATCTTTGCATATGATAAATCTCTCCTCCTAGAATAATGGGAATAGGAATGACTCCCCCTATGGGTATGTCTCCCCCTATCTTGTCTACAATATGAACAATATGCTACCACTGCAATATGCTTTTGCTGCAAATGCTATTGCTCAACCGGAACATAGATCAACTACTCTTTCTATGACGATCCTTGGACCTATCCATGCATCAAACTCATGCCATACCATACATCATGAAGCAAAATATATGTCAACAATGAATAGATAATCATGAACAAAACATCAACCAAGTACCTCATGTGCGAACCATGCACAATACCCATGTACATCAACCATGTACATCAATACCATATCATATGCCATAAGATATCATCAATGGAGTGCATCAACCATATGCCTCTACCAACATACCAACCATGTGCCTCAAACAAGTGTCATATCACTCATGATATGCCTCTACCAAGAATCAAGTGCCACAATCATGTATCTTAATCAATGAAGTGTCTCAACTATATCATCCATACATAAATAAGTGCACTAAACATGTATCACCACTTGTACCAAGAAAGTGCATCAACCATGAACCAATACCACAACAAGATGAAATACAATCAACATGTGTCCTCATGCATGTATTCCATATCCACCATAAAAAATGTGCCAATCATACTGCTAGCAGGTGCCTCTAACAATGTACCAAAAGTGTACCAATCATGCATCAACTATAGATCAAGTTATGACTCATCAATGATGTACAATATGACCACCTCATCAAATCATCAACTACATGTCCCACTATGTATCCCATCCTCATGCCAAATGCATGCACCAAGATATCCAACAAATATGCATCTCACAATGCATCATAAGATATATCAATGGAGCTCAAATAAGTACTAGACATGTACTCTAAATGATCTGCCTCAACCATCATTCACTTCAGCAAATACTAAGCATCCAAAACTATATGTACTAGAAGTGTGCCTCAATAGATCAATGACATCTCTAGCTAGCATCAACATGATATATCTCATAACCAAAGTGTCATAACTTCACTGTCACAACCAACATTGTTCTTTAACAGAAAAATGTCTGAATCCATACTCTAGGGTTAGAACCATGCATCAAAGATAGTCTTCCAACACTTAACCATATGCCATCACCATACATACATCAATTATATATGCCAACATGTAATCATGAAAACCTGCAACAAACCATGTCAGATCTTGTAACAAACCATGTCAGACCTTGCAACACAAAGTTATATCATCATACCATGCTGCAAATCATGTGCATAACCCTTTTCCCAAGGCTCTTTACCACATATATACGACCTGCTGCACAGACAACTCGCGTATGTACGTGACCTATTCATAGGTCAGCTAGCTTATGTACGCAACTATTACCATTGTAACCCGCATATGCTTCTGAAGATGACAAAATTGAGCTTCCCTTAAGGCTGCCACTTTGTTTTGATTGATCAATATTCTTCACCCACTTCTGAAGGTGTCTCTACTTCTTAAAACTTGAACTCTGAGCTTCCATCCTTTCAAAAATGTCTCCCTTCCTAACTTCATGTTTTCTTCTAGTCATGCTATATGAAGTCCTCATCATGGACTGTCTTCTTGTGTTGTAGCAATTTTGGGATTTGTGGCCAAACCCACTATAGCTGTAGCATCTCATTATGTGACAATGAACAACAATGTGTCCTACTTGATTACATATCCAACACCTTAGGCTGTTATGAAATCTTTCATTATCTCTCCTTGCATAAAATCTGCATTCCAAATCTTTGTGACCATATTCATTACATGAGTAACAATGATCATGAAAAACAGTTTCATACCTTTTCTTTGGTGTCCATCTTGAAGGTGTCTCTCTTCCTTGAGGTGTAAATGTGGATTCTTGATGTCTTCCTTGCTTTGTTCTTTTGAGACTTTCCTTGCCTTGTGTATATGGTTGATTTACAACATTATTTCCATCTTTTGAGAGTGAGGGACTTACCTCATGCTTCTTTGAGGTGCTTGCTTCAACATGTGTAGCTTCTTTGTTGTAGCCAAGACCTATTTTATCATTTGGTGATCTTTGACTATCCAAGATCTCATTCAATATTGTTGAGATATTCAAGAACTTGTTTGACTTGTCTACTTTCTTTCTAAGATCAACAACTTCATCTTCCAACTTATGACACGACTCTTCCTTTTCATTTACTTGATTCTTTAGTAATTCCTCTACCCTTTTGGCTTCTTCAATTTGGGTCTTGTGATGGACATTAACTTCAATACTTTTGCTAATCTCATCATCTACCTTCTTATGTTTTTCTATTTCATTCTTTAGTCTTTTGATCTCTTCTTCTTTTTCTTCTAATTGAGTCTTTTTACTTTCTTCTTGTTCCTTGAGAATTTCCTTTAACTTCAAGATATGCCTTTGATTATTTTTAAGAAACTTTTTAGTGTTATCAGAAAGATAGCTATATTCTATCTAAAAATGGTCATAGTTCTATTCAAATAGACCCCATTCAACTTTATTTTTAAGCTCTGATAGTTCTTCTTCTACTTCTTCCATGGCATAGCTATCATCTAACTCTACACTAACTATTTCTATCTTTTCATCTTCACTTGTAGAGAAATATTCAACATCATCGCTTTTTGAAATATTGCGATCAGGGGATTTTGGATATTCTTTACCTTCATTGATCTTGATGGAATTGTCTTCAAGGTCTTACTTTTTTCTTTGGTATGTATTCTCTAGCTTTAGCCATAGATCCTTGGTGGAAGTGCATTGCCCCATGCTTTTTTGATAGAACTTGAAAGTCCACTAAGAATGGTCTTGAGAGCCAATGCATCATTCTTCTTTTCTTCCCTTTGAGCTGCAAACTTTGACTTGTTCTTCAAAGGAACTGATCCACCAATAGCTTCTTTCCAAACACCTGCTCCTATTTCCTTCAAATGCACTTTCATTTCTATTCTCCATGTAGAATAATTTTCCTCATCAAGGATTGGAACTTCATCATCAATTTGTGTGTCCATGGATCTTGTCCAAGATTTTTAAGGCGTATAGTGAAGGTTTTCTCTGATACCAATTGTTGGACACACCGACCACACTGATAAGGGGGGTGAATCAGTGTAGGTCTCTTTTTCAACTTCTCTCCACAAAACGCCTTAGTTAGCAATCACCAATTAATCAACACTTATTACTGTCATTTATAACCAGTTAAATGTGAACATATATCATCAATAAGTAATCACCATAAGGGACACAAGGAACAAAAGATGTATGTACAATTTTTTATTTATTACGGACTACAATCCTTGGTTTATCAACAACAATTGAATAGAGTTACAACTCCACAAGAGCACCAGCTCTATAATGCAAGACTCAACTTACACAACTCGACAACAACTGAGAAGAGGAATCAATCCTCAATAGATACCAAACTATCAACAGGTACGTGACCTGTAAGTAGTGCAACACACGTATGTATTCTCCCTACCAGTAGTACATCTCACGTATGTACGCAGCCTGTCTATACTATAACCTGCGTATTCCTTCTGAGTATTTAGGGTTTTCTCTTCATGAAAAAATCAAATCCTCTATATCCCTCAGTCACATCCACTTATGTCTCTCACTGTCCAATCTGTACCATAACCAATCTCAACACATTCATACTCTCCAACAACTTACTCATGCTCCATATTATACAATATGAATGCTACTAAATCATGTATAAGCAACCATTATACTATGGAAATCATATTAGTACCGAACCATAAGAGTGTTGCTCACTCTATCAATCAACCTACATAACCACATCACAACAACCATACAAAGAATGCCTCAAGCATTCACCTTACAATAAGAAAGAGTATCCATCAAGACAACTATGTAACCATACCAGAGCTTCTATGGTAGATCTAAGCCCATAGAATGTAGATCTGGAACTTCTTTAGACTTCAAGAACCCAGCACCAGCTCACACTCAAGTCTTGATGACTTCCACCTACTGTACACGCTCTGTCCTCCTTAAGCCTGCATGTGTATGTGTCCTGCCTCATTGTAGCCCATGTATGTACGCGCTCTGGACCATTGTTGCTGGCGCACCCCTTCATAAACTAGGGTTTTTAAACTTATGAAGCTTTCACCATCATGATATCAGACTTACAGAAACTTTGATGCGTCCATGAGATCCTCCAGTCAATCTCTCTCTCAGAATATATCTTCAAGATATGCTCAAGAGATATTTGCACAAGAGACCCTTTCCTCTTATTTATACTCTCCAAGTAGCTTCCTTAGAAGCATCTTCTATGCCACTTTTTCCACATAGCCACTTTGTCCACATAGTAACTTTGTCCACATAGTCACTTATGTCCAACTTTGCCCAATTTGCCACTTGTCCATGTATCCAATAGCCAATTGACCACTTAACCCATTTTCCTCATTTTAGGGTTAACCTTCTTATAACCACTTTCCATAATTAGAAAGTTCTCCATTTACTTTATTATTTAAATAATCCTCCTTGACTTTGTCACTTCACTTTATTATTTAAACAATCCTCTTTGACTTTGTCACTTCACTTTATTATTTAAATAATCCTCCTTGACTTTGTCACTTCACTTTATTATTTAAACAATCCTCTTTGACATTGTCACTTCACTTTATTATTTAAATAATCCTCTTTGACTTTGTCACTTCACTTTATTATTCAAATAATTTCTTCTTTGCAAGCACTTTGACTTCTTTGACCTTTTGGGGCTTCAAGCCAACATTTGAGGGTCCTCCAACTTTGTAAGGCCATGACTCTCAAACTTGAGGAGTTATGTAACGTTTCACATACCACCAGAAATGGCTTGACAAGAACTATCCATCTAGGATAGCTTCACTAACAAATTCATTGATCTTCATCTCATTATTCCATAACTAAGCATGGGTTCTCTAACCATACTACTAGGATAAATCGACCGCAAAACGTATTCCCATGAGGGCTTTCACCATAAGGGGACCACTTTGTAGTTCATCCATTTGTACTCCTTATCAACCATTATAATGAGTCATCTTTACATCAATCCAACTATGCATCATATATCAATGAAACCACATCGATCCATCTTCATCTATGCATCATATATGAATGAAAACTCATTGATCCATCTTCATCTATGCATGACATCATATGACTATGAATCCACTTGAAATCAATGCATTGACATCAAGGACAATACATGATCCATCAATATACTATGACAATACATTGTTCTTTTGACATCAATCCTTTGGCATCAATGACAACATGATCCAACATCTTGGATATTCGAGCTTGCAACCTACTACTAAGATAAGATATTTTTTTGTTACCAGAGACTCATACCTCAAACCTACCTTGGAAGCTATATACATAAAAAATTCGATAAGAACAACATATCATTTGTTTGAGGGTTCCAATCGAACGCAAGAGCGTCCTCCAAATGTTTTTCTAAGGTTAAAAAAATAATTTGAAAAATAACAATAACAATACTGATAACCTAACCAAACAAACGAAAACCTTGAACTATCTTTAGAAAACCAACTATATTAGCATTGGTTGCAACCCATTTGGATGTCAAATGTTCTTACAAATAACATGAAGTCTATTTTTTTAATCACTCCACCCAAAATGTATGTTTTTATTCTAGCATAATATAAATATGAATGGATGCAACAATAATGGAGATATGTGTGGGTGTGTGTGTGTGCACGTAATAGCAAAGCAAGATGGATTTTCCCCTACCCAACAAGATTCAAATCTCAATGAGGCTTGTTCCAACAAGAAATATTAGGGAGGGGAACATGTTCAATCTCATATAGGAACACATGTGAGTTGCACGCATATTGGTTGTGAGGCCTAGGCTCAACTTAGTGGATGTCTCACTTCAATCACCAAACATGACCATGTTTATGGGCTTGTACCAAATGGATTAGAGGCAACAATAAAGAGAAAAGTGTTTTTCACCATTGGGCAAGGTTCAATTCCCACAAGAAATTTTCTTAGATCCATAGGGTCACCTTAAGGTCTAAGCGAAATGTGTGTTACACCCATATCAATTAATATTAAACAAATGATCGTATGACCTGTGCACACATAAGTGGATAAAATCCCACCCCATGTTTTCTCCCTTTCTATGTTGATAATGTCTTGATTAGTTGGTAAAAGTGAGTTGCTAATACAACCTCCACCAATGCTCAAAGTCTCATCAATGACATGATGTAAATCCTTCTAGCTAACTTTGGGAGTTGTGCCAAATTATGTAGCCTTTGGGCCTAAATAAATTGAACTAACATGACCTTGTTCTAGGGTTTTCTATCCATCATTTGAATATATATATATATATCATTTTGTGAATGGAATGGGAGGTAAATATCATCAACGAGAAACATTTACACCTAATACCAAGCGACATAAGTGAATTTGACCTTTTGACCTCATTGGAAATATATATTTTGTTGATGAAAAGGAATAGCTATCTTAATACCAAAATTTTCGAATCTTGCCAGGCTAAGGCAAGATAGTTGATATTGTTACCCTATGTTTATAGACATTTTGTAAAATTATCAATTAAAATTCAATAAATATTCTCTTGAGATCAATGTTGTCTTTTATGTTGATTTATGATAAATAAAAATAAAATATTTATATAAAAAATATAAACAGTTTGATGAACATTCATGAAAAGGGAAAAATATGAAATAAGATCACAGACATAATCCAAAATAAGACCTCAAAACCATCATGTGATTTTATTCATTCAGTTTTGGAACACTTCCAAATACATTCTTTCATACCCACAATGGGTAAGGACCAGGAAAATACTTAGAAGTCAAAGGTTACATCATCACAGAGATGATTGGTTCCTCCCAAGTAAAACCAAGATTGAAAAACAAATGGATCAACAAGCCACAATTTGCCATTGCCTTGAATCTGCACAAAATTCCTAATTAGCATTGAAAATCAATTCATAAATCCAATAAGAATTTACAGACTATTAGAAACAAATGATCAACCTTATAAGAATGTCAATAATCAATGCTTCTTAGTCCTCCTTTTTACCACCTTTAGTAAGAAATTGTTATCAACAAGAATTATTTAGCCTTTAAGTATCTTAGGAATAAATGTAGTAATGCAATCTCAATCTAGAGCAAGAGAAAACCTTATCATAGTTTTTGTCTCTATCTCCTCTCTCCTTTGTTTGTCCCTTAAAATATTCTTTTATCCTTCCAAAAGTAGTTTGAGTAGTTCAACTACTTTTAGTTAAGCTATTTAACTAATTTTAGTTAAGTAGGGTCAACGCATAATTAAATATTAATAATAAATGTCAAGGGTATAATAAAAATTAACTAATAGGTGGGGACCCCCTAATAATTATTTTGTTTAACTTACAAAATATTCCCTTATTCCTCCAAAAATGATCATACCATAAAACATCATTGTGCACATATATCCTAACCAATCAACATATGAAATATCTCAAACACATACTTGTATCTCCAAAATATCTCATATATGCAAATATAATTATCAAAATAAATATGTCATTCTCCTATCCAAAATATACTGTTGTAAAGTATCCAAAAATAGTGACTCATAAATTTGTTCCAAATATATTGTTGTCCATAAATAAAATAAGGTATGTCTCAACAATGAAATCATTATAAAATAACACCATGAAATAAAAAATCATATTTCTTATGTGAGACATTTTGTCTCTGTCCACTTCCCTGATATTTTATTCTTTTGAGGACCTTTGAATCTGCATGAATAGATTCTTAACCCTTTGTTCTTGATGCTTATGGGTGCATATTTCAATATTTAAGCTAGGACATCCATCATGATTTTTATAATCATCGTATAAATTCACAATAAGTTTTGTATAAAATATATAATTACTTTCAAGAGCACACCCAGGTCATTTGTCCTTGATATTAGTAATTCATAGGTCGTACCCTCTCTTCCAATCATTTAGTCAAAACCCAAAATAATGAATATATCTATATCGACATCTTGTCCATAATCATAGAAATTTCATCAAACTCAACAAGACTCGAAATAGGGTGTTAAAAATTCTCTTTAATACCATGTTGGTCATATCAACATCATATACCAATGCTAATTCACTTATTTTCTTTCTTTTGAATTTTTCTTGTATCAAGAATGCAAAGGTATTGAGTCGAGCATGTATGCATAATTCCAGTATTAGACTAAAACAAGGCTTTTAAATGTGATGCATAGTGTTTAAAAACTCATGGTTTGAAGTATGAAACCATTCAGCTCGTTATGTCACCTCTTCATAAAATACACTAAAATTATTTATTCGAGCAATCATAACAAACCATTTTTCAAAAATCAGCCAGGGTTTGAAACCTTTAATAACCACATTATAATTTTTCTTATATAGGAAAAGTGGATGTTGGATTTATATCTAAGCTCCTTTATGCAAAGAGTTATAAGTATTTAAAAAAAAACAATGAGTTTGGGTAAGACATTTAGATACCATATTCGAGACTTCAAGGCTAAGGGAATTATCCATGAAATGGCATACTTTTGGACTCATGAATCTCAAGTGGGGAACCAGAACTAGTGTTCGAACAAACCAAAAGAGGGAAAAAACCCATGAAATGCATGGTTGACCAACGAGATTGGGCTATAGAACAACATTTGAAGGTCAGGAGATCAAAATTGTCGCATGCAAAGTTAAATGATAATAATTTAAGATGAATAATGGAACTCCAAGGTCATGGGCTCAAAACCCTTTGAACAAAAAAAATAATATATGTGTACAGAACAAAACCCACAAATATTTCCAATTATTTTTGCAAACTTTAAATATCAAACAGTCGAAAGGAGGCTAGAACCAGGGCTTGCATTCTTTTTTGAGGATTAAAAAAGAGTCATAAACACATTCGAGTCCTCATTGTATTTACACAATCAATATTGAAATAACAATTTTCATGACCAGGTTCAAGCCACTAAAATCAACATGGAATGCTTTCATTCAAAGATGACAAGACGAGCTTGAAATATGGACAAGCAACACACACATTCACAGACTAGTAGAGATTTTCCCCAAAGTTGGTATTGCAAAAAAAAAACAAATTGATGGGAACAAGATAAAAAACATAAATTCATTTAGTGTTTCAAATACTTTAAAAAAAAATGAGCTACAGTTACCAACAACAACCACAACGATCTTGGAAACCACAGTTTTAATTGGAAGCTAAAAAAATCAAATTCCAAAATGAAATGGGAAAGTAGTTCAGGGTGGTAAAATCAATGCAAGTGAATGTCTGCGTCCCATGCATTCAATGCATGGGGAATCACTTTCTCCAAAAAAATAATATGTGCTAACTCCTCAATCCATTTTGGATTTCCACTCTTACCATCATTAGAAAGGTTGGAAACATAACTGAGTCGTTGAGACATCACATGGCACTCAACCACCATGTATGTTTCCAGCTCAAACGACGACCCATATTTCACATGGAAATTTATCGTTGCATCCTTTCATTAAATACCACATTCAATACAAATGAGTGATAAGAATCATATGTATGTTCTATCCATAACATCAAAATATAGTTTATGGTGGATAGCAGTGTGAAGTTTGAGTTCATATAATATACCATATGTAAAGTTCAATAAAATCTCCAACCCTTTAACTATAACCTACCACCTTTGTTTACATAGAACCATTAATTTTTGTATGCAATGGAATTTGGAAATATATGCAAGGTTTTCAGCACAATAAACCATATTTTCATACTATACATGTAAAAATGAAATTGACCACCCTTTTAAATATACCATGCATTAGAACTTTAACCATTTGTGCTCATTCCTTTGCGAGGTATTGTATGCATCAAGAATAAAGGAACACTTTTATGAATTATGATCCCACAATGAAGCCTTTTCTGAGTTTGAACATCATAATCGTAAAATCATGTGATGAGTAAAGCATATGCAACATATGTAATTTTGAAGTTCTACTAGCACAATCATTTTTATTTCTTTCTTAGTCAAACCATAAATGGAGCTCAAAATCAAATTGAAAGGAAGAAGGAGAAAACATTATGTACTTTCAATAGATTAACAATGTTGTTATCCCAAGAATATTTGAAAATAAACATCCTTTATTTCTCCCTATGGGGTCCCACCTATAGTTAAATATTTACATATCATAGATAAATAAATTAATTAATTAAATCATGCCTTGCAACTATTTGCAGGATGGTCGTTAATTGGCGATTTTGTGAGTCAACATACAGAGACTCCACAGGGTAGTAAATTTTAAATTGGCTAGAACTAAAGAATATTTTGTTTGATAATATCATATTTTTCAAAAATGTCAACTTCCTCTGATACACTCTTGCAAAAGAAAATGTATGGAGATAAGAATGGGAAATAAGAAGAAGAGAACAACTTTGTACATCAAGTATCAGCAAGAATATGTAGGTATGGCAACTTCCACATAATTAGTGTTATGGACCCTAAGAAGATCATCTGTTATTTATGTTCTTATGGACTTCAAAGAAAATCAACAAAATTTATGGTTGACATCGCAAGGAAAATGACTTTAAATAAACTAAATTGTCCAAAACAAATTTCAAAAGAAAACAAAATCTGAAATTGATAAAAATTAAAAACAAGTCAATTGTTCAGACAAGAAAAGAAATAAACAAAAACAAGAACTATGTATAAGAATCATTAAAAAATTTATCAATCAAATCAATTTGGCTCAACATAATGCTTCAAATGCAAACCATTTGTTGTGTAAGAAAACAATCGTTCTTCCATGTCTTTTAACAAATACGAATTATTACCTATAACAAAGGTGATTTTGTATGGACCCAGCCAGAGCTTCTAAAATTTTGAGTTCTTCCCTTTTTTAACATGAGCAGAATGCCAAAGGAGCACTTTCTCATCAACCTCAAACAAAACAAATTTAGCTTTTTTGTCAAAATATTTTTTAACTATTTGTTGCGTTTTCCTCAAATTTTATAAGGGATGATTTCTTTCTTCTTTGAAGGAAAGCAAAGAATTTATCCTTTGAAAAATATATTATGTGTTTAATCCTTCAACTTGCAATGATAATCGAAGTGAGGTGAGTTCAAGTTCTACAGGAATAATAGTTTCTTAACCATATAAAAGCTGAAATGGAGTATGGCCAGTGCTAGATTTATTGTTGGTTCAATCTGCCCAAAGTGCATACATGAGAAGTGAGTGCCACTGATGAGGTTTATCATCTATCATCTTATTCAAAATTTTGATCAAATTCTTATTAGTGGACTCATCCTACTCATTTCCTTATGGATAATAGGTAGAACAAGTAAAATGTTTCACACCAAATTTACTAAGAAACTAAGTGAACTTGGAAGAAATGAAATTTGGCCCATTATCTGAAATGATTTCAAGAGGAAGACCAAAAAGAGAAAATATATTAGATTCCAAGAAAGAGATGACCTGCTCATTTTGTGCACATTTAAGAGGTACATCTTCAGTCCATTTAGTAAAGTAATCTATCATTGTTAGTATGAAAATATGTCTTGCAAAAGATGGAGGATTGATAGGATCAACGAAATTTAAACCCCATTTAGAAAATGGAAAACCATGAAGAACTGGCTGCAAGGCATGGTAGAAAATTGTTGTTTACCAACAAATGTTTGACACTTATCACAAGCCCTTGTAAATTTGAAAGAATCTCTAAAAATGAAAGGCTAGTAATACCATGTTCTCAAGATTTTGAAAGTAGTGTCTTTCACTGCAAAATGACCACCTATATGAATGTTTGAATATGTTGATATGTGTGCTTCTTTTAAGATTCTATGGGTTGTAACATCATCTATACGTCATAACAATAACCCATAAGTAGATATTCAAAATAAAGAATTACCCAAAATCAGATATTTTGAGGCTTCAAGATGTATCCTCTTGTGTTGATGATATTCCAGGTAATCGTGACACTTTTGAAATTGTAAATAATAGACAAGATCCTTATACGAGGGATGTTCAACAATATCAAGATTCATATTTTCAATATAAAACAATGTTGATAATGCATTTTCATCACTTTCAAAAGAATCACTTGGTTTAGGATGTTGATCCAAGTGCAGTGCTAAGTCACGTTCCTTAATCATTCTTGATGTTGTCATTGTTAAATCATTTTCTTTAATTTTCACAAGCCAATGTGCAAGTTTACCTAAAATATGAGTTTGTGAAAGTAAGAACTTGACAACATGTAAAGGGACTTTTACCGACATGTGATTTCCAAGAATAAAATGGTGAAATTTCTCTATAGCCTTAATAAGAGAAAAAGTATGATTTGAATAAAAGAATATATGATTTCATCATCAGATAGACTCTGGCTCATGTAAGCTACATGTTGTTTATTATTTTGATCATCATTTTGCAGAAGAATAGCATAAATTGCTTCTTCTGTTGTATTGGTATAGATAATGAAGTCTTTGTCAAAATATGGTTTTTCCAAGACTGGTGCAGAACTGATTGCTCTTTTAATTCCTACAAAGGCCTTTTCAACATCCTCTATCCAAGAAAAATATTGTTCCTATTTCAACATGTTATGAATAGGCTTAACCATTACAGCAAAATTAGGAACAAATCTTCTAACGAAATTAATTCTTCCCATAAAATATTGTATTTCCTTTTTAGATGTAGAGGTTGGAAGATTCAATATTTTGGTAACCCTCTTAGGATCTATGTTGATCCCCGAATATGAAATGATGTGACATAGAATCTTACCTTGAGTGACACCGAAAATAGATTTTCAAGGATTTAAAGATATGCCAAATTTTCTACTTCACAAAAATACCTTTTTAATATTATCAGAATGATCTAATCAGGTTTTAGAATACATAGTTAAGTCGTCAAGTTAGATCTGAATTATCTTGCCGATAATATCATTGAAATATATTTACATAGCTCTATGAAAAGTGCCCCCCCACGTTAGATAAGACAAAATTCATTTGTTCATAGGCAAAGGTGCCCCACCAAGTTGTGAATTGGTTTTATAGTTGTCTATTATTTTAACTTTAATTTGATTATAACCAGAAAAACCATCAAGTAAGGACATCATTTTTTATCCTGTAACTTGCTGCAAAATCATTTCCATATTAGGAAGAGGAAATTTATCCTTCACACTAGCTCTATTTAGCACATGAAAATTAGTGCATAATCTAATCTCACTTTTTTTTTTTCTGTACAAGGACCAAATTGGACACCCACTCATAATATTTAACTCGAAATATTATGTGAGCATTTATTAACTTTTCCACTTCTTTTATAATTGTAGCTTCAAGCACAAGGTTAATGGGTTTATGTTTATGCTTAACAGGTTTATATCCTTCCTTAATCATAATAGCATGTTGGATAACATTGGGATCAAAACCACAAATATTCTCATAAGCCCAGGAAAAATATATATAAATTCATGGAATAAATCCATGAATTTCTTCTTTTCTTCTTCAGAACATTGGGCTCCTATTTTTATAATATTTGGAGTTTCTTGAGTTCCAATGTTCATGGGAATGATATCTACTATTTTCTGCTTCGACTCCTCTTCTTTTATATATATATTTTTTTTAACATCACTTGTCGAGAATGAGATTTCGAGAGGAGTTAAGCCCTTAGGAATATTATTATCTTTGAGATAAATTATTTCCTTCAGGTTATACAACTCATTTCGAATAAAAGCACAAATGATTTCATCATCCGGGAAGACTTGCCATGATTCCTCATTATTAGGAATATGAGGCCAAAACAAGGATAGAAAGGTGCAATCATGTCTTTGAGGCAACAATTTTATTGTAGGTGAAGCTACAAAAACAACTAACCTATCAGCTATTGAATTCAATTCCCTTTCAATTTGAGTGATGTTAAAGGACAATAGATTTCAAATCAAAGTCCAAACAACTTGGGTATATCATTTCATCAACTTGTTAACATGATTATAGATCTTTCTAACCATATTTACAATAAGTTATGAATCTCCAAAAATAATGGGATTACCATAGCCTAGATTGTATGCATTTTCAATTCCTAGCAACAAGGCTTCAAATTCAGTAATATTGCTTGTACAAGAAAATTCTAGTCTATAGGAAAAATTATGAATTTTTCCTACATGAGAGTATAATATGATTCTTGCTTCATTACCTCCACTTGAACATGCACCATCAAAGTGCATATGCCACATACCATCATCATAATATTCTGGTTTTTCAAAAAGTGTATCATCTTCATCAACAAAAATAGAATAAACACCCATATCTTCCTCAATGTAATTTACATTGGGCTGAGGAACTTTTTCTATGTATTGTGAAATTCTACCTTCCCTTAAGACAATGATATTCTTTCCATTTTTAGGGATGGGTATATGTGAACTGTCTAATGATAAATAGCCATTGGTTAAATCTTTCCAATCTCTAACCAAAATGATTGAGTAGTTACTAACATGCATTTCAATTAATTAAATATTAAGGGTGGTCCTAATTTCAGGATAAGAACAAAGGACTAGAGTCACATCTTTTATCTCACCGATTGTTGATTGTTATTGATTATTATAGGAAAACATACTCCTTAGGTTTTCATTTGTACAAGAGAGTCTTAGTTCTTACATAATAATCTTGGACATGACACTGGGGCTAGATCCACCATCTATTAAACAACAATGATCTATCATATCCATAATTTTTACAGAAATATAAAAAGGAGAATTTTTTATAGGGTTCCTAAAATTATTTACACCTATTCTATTTACATGTGATTCATCTTCACCAAGTTATTCAGATATACTAGCTACAAGAGAACTTTTTCCTTCTATGTAATTCTTCAGATGTTGATGTTGTTCCGGGACGATGACCATGTCCAAGAGTGATACATCTTCTTTTATACTAGCTAGTTGATTTATAATTTTATACTTGAATGAAGGAAAAGAGACTGATCTCTATTGACTTTGAGTTTTTGTGATAACTTGATGATTTGTGTTTTGGGAAGAGGAACTAGAAGCAAAAGTATTTTTGGAATATTACCCTTCCCTTTATTCGCGTAATATTTGTTCCTTATGTTCACTAACATCACTTCTTCTTCGGGATCCCAATCTAAGGCAACAATAGTTGTTTCAGTATTTTTTCCAAAGATTCGCTCTTATGTTCCTTTCTTAACCTCACAAGTACTTTCCTCATGATTGTCATCACAAAAATTGCACCAAGCCCTAGAGAGAATAACCTTTCACTGATTTAAATATGAAGAATTAGTGCCCTGATTTCTCAAAATGGATTGAGAAGAAGAAGACTCGACATGAGAATAATTTGAGGTGATACCCTTTCTTTCATAAGAAATAATTTGGTTTATCATATCTTGAACAAGCTACATGACTGTAAACATATCAGCCTGCTTTGTAGAATCTTTCTTAGGAAGACCTGTTCTTTCCAATCGTTGTTCTTACTCTAAACAAGTCTGAATTGCATACCCAAGGTTGGTTAGATTCTTCTCTTCTAATATATGATGATAAGAAGAGGGAAAATCATTATAGTATTGGATAAAATCAACTTGGTTATGAGGATGGATCAATTCGAGAATCTGATTGTATAAATTGGTGAAACAGAGATTAAAAGATTTGTTTGTTTCCCCATTGCTATAAACATTGTTATTATATTCCTTCAATAAATCTATTGGGTTTTTAGGCTGCCCATAAGTTGATTTGAACCAGTAAGTTAATCCATCCCAAGTTGAAATGTCATTAGGAGGAAATTCGAAAAATCAACTACAACTTTTCCTTCTAAAGAATTGACAAATAAGCACATACAAGTATCGTTATCATTAGAAATTGAAATTAAAGGTTCTTTAGTGGAAATTGTGCCATTTCTTGAAAAAAAATTCAATTGATATTTGAATTTTGGAAGGGGATTTGCAGATGGTACAAGATTCAAGGGAGAAGATACATGCCATGGTCTATTAGTTGCATCTTCTTCAAATTGAAACAAACCATTTGTTTTATCACTTTGGCAGGTTGGTTGTAGATTGAACTAGGACATGGTGACTGAAAATACTTCCAATTATGGATGAGGAAGATATTTGTGAATACATATAAGATGAGCTAGTACTATAAGAAGACCCTGAATATGTCATCTTGAAAGAGGTGGAAAATAAATATGTAGATGAACCAGATGATTCAGATAAATATCTTTGATTTTTAATATGAAAACCTTCTAAAACAACCTTTCTTCTTCCAATTCTAGATACATGGTTAATATCAAGGGATAAACATCTTGTCCTTCGAGAAGAAAGAGATCCAGAGGACATAAGTCAACCTCTTAATGAGGGGGTGATTTCGGGCCATCCTTTGTTGGGATTCCCATTGTTCATGGTTTCTAATATCTTTGGCAATAACCTCCCAATATTGGTAAAGTTCAACATGACTATGAGATATTTTCAAAATGGTATTAAATAAAGTTAAAGATTGGTACCCTGTGTTTACAACCCTTTTTCAAAATTATGAATTAACCTTCAAGAAATATGCTCTTGAGATCAATGTTTTATTTTATGTTGATTTATGATAAAGAAAAATAAAATATTTATATAAGAAATATAAACTATTTGATGAACAGTCATGAAAATAGAAGAATATGAAATAAGATCACACACATAATCCAAAATGAGACCTCAAAACCATCAAGTGATTTTATTCATTCAGTTCTAGAACACTACCAAATACATTCTTTCATACCCAGAATGGTTAAGGACCAAAAAAATACTTAGAAGTCAAAGGTTACATCATCACAGAGCTGCCTAGTGCCTCCCAAGTAAAACCAAGACTGAAAAATAAATGGATCAACAAGCCACAATTTTCCATTGCCTTGACTCTGCACAAAATTCATAATTACCACTGAAAATCAATTCAAAAATCCAATAAGAATTTACAAACTATTAGGAAAAAAATGATTAACCTTATAAGAATGTCAGTAACAATGCTTCTTGGTCCTCCTTGTTAACACCTTCAGTAAGACCCTTCTATCAACAAGAAGTCTTTATCCTTTAAGTATTTCAGAAATGAATGAAGCAGTAATGCAATCTCATTCTAGAGAAAGAGAAAGCCTTATCAGAGTTTTTGTCTCTATCTCCTCTCTCCTTGGCTTGTCCCTTCAATTCTTCTTTTATCCTTCCAAAATTAGTTTGAGTAGTTCAACTACTTTTAGTTAAGTTATTTAACTAATTTTAGTTAAGTAGGGACAACTCATAATTAAATATTAATAATAAATGATAAGGGTATAATAAATATTAACTAATAGGTGGGGACCCCTAACAATTATTTTGTGTAATTTTCAAATTATTCACTTGTTCCTTCAAAAACGATCATACCATCAAACATATATCCCAACCAATTAACATATGAAATATATCAAACACATACTTGTGACTCCCAAATATCTCATATATGCAAGTATAATTATCAAAATAAATATGTCAATATGATGTCCAAAATATATTGTTGTAAAGTATACAAAAATAGTGAATCATAAATCTGTCCCAAACATATTGTTGTTCATAAATAAAATAAGGTCCATATCAGCAGTGAAATCATTAAAAAATAACACCATGAAATCAAAAATCATATTTCTTATGTGAGGCATTTTTCCTCTGTCCACTTCCTTGAGATTTGGTTCTTTTGAGGACCTCTGAATCTACATGAATAGATGTTTTACCTTTTCCTGTTGATTCTTTTGGGTGAATA
This sequence comes from Picea mariana, assembly GCA_032191745.1. Classification (NCBI taxonomy): domain Eukaryota; kingdom Viridiplantae; phylum Streptophyta; class Pinopsida; order Pinales; family Pinaceae; genus Picea; species Picea mariana. The sequence continues at coordinate 26,169 of JASDQU011028169.1, forward strand.
TCTCCAAAAGTGATATGTTTGTCCTCAAGTTTTGGGTGTCGGGAGTGAGAAGTAATTGAGTGTGAAGACATTACTGATTGGTCATAGTCAACAAAATGGACAGGTCGTTTGATTTTGCTAGGCTCTGGTTCTTGAGATATGGACTTTAGATTTTTTGTGGTTGGGTTGAGTGAGCGTGGGAAGATTCTAATGTGATGAGCAGGGTATACTTTTTAGGTGGAGGGGGAGGTAATGGCAGTTAAATTGTAGGCCATTCATGAACTTTATTTTGAGGAGGATTAACAACATCATTCCAACCATCGTTAGCTAGTATCTCAGGAGGTAGGGATACATGTGGCTACATAAGTATACCATAAATGCTAGGATGGGGTTGTAAAGGTGGTATTTTATGTGCAAGATTATTTTGAAAGGCTCTTTGTCTATCTAGGTTTAGGAAACATGTTTGCAATAATTGAATAAATTTTTAAAATCAACACCAAAATGTATTGAAAAACAAAGTCTTTTGTTACCCCCTTGCCAAAATTCATTTGGCCTTCTTCCCCTACCTCTATTTCCTCTTCCATGACTGGATCTACCATAACATAGATTGGAAATAACTATGACTTGTCAACAAGAAAGCATGCATACAACTAGGGATAGACATAAAAGACAAACTTTAACTTCTTCTTTGGAACACTTTAATATCTTGCTCAACTGGTTATTAAATAAGAACATGGGAATTCCAATGTAATTTTGGGAATATGAGGGGGTCTGTAATGTATGAAAAGTGAAATAATGGCAAGGAGAATAACAACACATGTTTAAAAAAATAACACATCCATCATCAATCATATTCCAAGCTTAAATGTCTTCCAATAATCATCTCATACATGCCATGCCAAACATATCTTTAGTAATTTTCAACACATCCACTGTTTATTTCAAATGAAACCTTTGAACTTGATTATGAATCAGGGGGGATAAAAACATGAAATAATTAATGACATATGATTTGGGAATTAAGGGATAACATATGTAAAGTAAAAGAGATGGGGGGGATTGGCCCTGAAACAACAACATTCATCCATTTACCAAATGTATGTCCTTCATTCTAACTGAACTCCTTCACATCGTGATTAAATAATCATTTTGATAATAACTTATTCAAATTCGCAAAATCATCTATATTTGTTGTCAAAATATTCATTTGAGGATGGTAACACTTCTCTCCAAACAGAAAATAGTTTCATGATGTAGAACACATTTTTCGGAAATAACTGTGTATTATTTTTTAATTTTTGAAAATTAATTTTGGAAAGAACACAGTTCTTTCCAAAAAATTTGGTCTACATCATGACTAACTATGGAAACCTACATAGGCAAATAGTTTCATGACTCATAAAATAGGGGGAAAAGAATGAAAAATCTTAAATGATATATGATTCTAGGATTTGAGTGATGGATGTAAAGTGGCGTTATGGAGGGATTTGGACCTGTATGCAGAACATAAAATATTTCCAAAATAATATGGTTGTCTTTTAGTTCAAATATGATATAACATTTATTTATCCTTGATATTGTAATGCATAGATCATACCCTCTCTTCCATTCATTAATTCAAAACCCAAAATAATGATTGTATCTATATCGACATATTTTCCATAATCAAAGAAATTTCATCAAACTCAATAGGACTCGAAATTGGGTTTTAAAAATCCTCTTTAATACCCTGTCGGTCATATCACCATAATATACCAATACTAACTCACTTATTTTCTTTCTTTTAAAATTTTCTTGTATCAAGAATGCAAAGCTATTGATTCAACCAGGTATGCATAACTCCAACAAGCTTAGACTAAAACAAGGCCTTTAAATTTCATGCACAGAGTTTAAAAACTTAGGGTTTCAACTATGAAACTAGTGAGGTTTTTATGTCACCTCTACATAAAATGTTGGCATATTTACAGACAGAAGATGCAGGCAGCGTGTTTGTCATTGATGGCGATATCAACACGATCAACAACGCAACAAATTGATGGTGATATTAGCACGATCAACAACACAACGATGATGTCATGGAAAGATTAACAGTGGATATCAACAATGATCATTGGATTACCCACTCAGAATTCTCGATGACTGTCAGATATGAATACAGATAGGAGGAACGTGCAAAAGAGGAGAACAAATATCATATGTTGGATTTGAGTGCGAGGACCGACCATCGTTGGATCTAGAAGAAGGAGCACGATCTTTAAGTACAATATGAAGTGGGCTTACAAAGTCCCGAAAGCAGGAGGACCGTCCATCGTCAAGGAGGACACATGGCGAGTGATTAGAATTTCGCTGACTTGCACATTGGAGGAGTTAACAGAGAGTGGTGTGAGATCAACACGATATGAGAAATCCCGAAATGATCTGGGCTGTCGGATCGAGGATTGATATGGACCATTGGATCGAGGTATGTCATGGACTGTTGGATGAAGAGTACATGTGGCAAGAGGTCAACATTTTGCTGACTGGAAAGTCAAAGGACGGAGGTTCTCTATCCTTTGAAATCACGAAATGAGAAACCACAATTTAATTTGAGTTGTCGATCAAAGGGAGAGCGTGGACCATTGATTTGGCTCCATTTTGGAGTTTTGGATACCGGGAGTTGAAGGACTCAATGAGACTCACGAAAAAAGTGTGAGATCATGAAGCACTCATTTGATTGGCGAGTGGTCATAGTGCATGGTCACATCGTCGAGAGTTGGAGGGAGGATATAGTGCAGCCAAGCTCTATTTCGACATTCGTGACATGGAGTGTCGAGACCCTTCATCACAAGAATGCCGAAATGCGAAATCGCAAAATCAATTCTGCTCAGCGTTCAGTCACAACCAATGGGCATATGAGATAAACGCGAGACCTTGCACAATTAATTCAATGGTGTTGATAAATTGGGAATATGATCGAAGGGATAATGTTGCACTTCACAGTTAATTGATCAGTTATGATTCCGTTAGTAGAACTGAATCATAGTTCTTGGATGTTTGGTGATTCAGTTGCTGACACGTTTTCTTGGAGATTCAATGTGTAATTGAATAGTTGGTATAGGAGAAAATTGAAATGCAATGACTATGGAAGGTTGGTTGTTCAAACTGGACAAATGAGTTGAACTGTAAGAAAGGTAAAATTATAGTATACATAATGTGAGATAAAACTCAGAGATGTTGAACAAACAGAAGCAAGAGAAGAATTGCAAAATAGTTTGAAGCAAAGCGGAATTGCAAAACAATTTGAAGCAAAGCCGAATTACAGAACAGTTTGAAGTAAAGAAGAATTGTAGAACAATTTGAAGTAGAGTAGAAATACAGAACAGATAGAAGCAAAGCATAATTGTAGAATAGGTAAAATCAGAGAAGAATTGTAGAACAAAGAAGAAGTGGTAAGAATTGAAACACCTGTATTGTTGGTTATTCAATCATTTATTTATAATCAGAGAGGTAGGGTGGTGCTAGGGAGGAATGTGGTCCTCTGATATTCAAGTTGGTGCTTGAATATTGGAAGTTGTATCTTCCATCTAGTTGTGTCTAGAAAACAGGGTGGCAGGGTGGTGCTTGAGAAAACACAGAGTTTTATGTATGCAAGTTGGTGCTTGTGTAAGTCTAGTTGGTGCTGGAACATTTAGGGAGTTGATGCTTCCTTCTAGTGGGTGCTAGAGAAACCAGAGAGTTGGTGCTGGTATAAGTCCAATTGGTGATGGAACATTTATGGAGTTGATGCTTCCTTCTAGTGGGTGCTAGAGAAGCCAGAGAGATGGTGCTCTCAACAAGTTGGAGCTTGTAAAACAGAGGTAGTAGCCTCACCTTGATTTGGTGCTCAAAGATAGATGATGTACAGAACTTAAAAGACTGCCTATCATTCGAAGAAGAAGAGGTTTTCTCCCTTTATGGGTTTCCTCGTGAAAATCTGTCTC
>JASDQU011028169.1:38621-49264 GCA_032191745.1 Picea mariana
TAATTGTTGTATATGATGGAATTTGGATATATATGCAAGGTTTTCAACATAGTAAACCATATTACCATACTATACATGTAAAAATGAAATTGACCACCCTTTTAAATATACCATGCAATATAACTTTAACCATTTGTGCTTATTTATTTGTGAAGTACTGTATGCATCAAGAATAAATGAACACTTTTATGACTTATGATCCCACAGTGAATCCTTTTCTAAGTTTCAACATCATAACCGTAAAATCATCTGATGATTAAAGCATATGCAACATATGGAATTTTGAAGTTCTAGCACAATATTTTTTCTTTCTTTTTCAGTCAAACTAGAAATGGAGCTAATAATCAAACTGAAAGGAAGAAGGTAAAACCATTATGCACTTTCAATAAATTAACAATGTCGCTATCTCACGAATATTTGAAAATAAACATCCTTTCTTTCTCCCTAGGGGGTCCCACCTATAGTTAAATATTTATATATCATAGGTAAATATTTATTTATTTTAAATCATGTCTTGCAACTATTTTGAGGCTGGTGGTTATTTGGCAAGTTTGCGAGTCAACAACTTCATTGTGGCAAGTCATACCTCAAGGAACTTCGCTACATTTCATGGGTGGTACCCAATGTAAAAAAATTAACATTAAGACACTTAACTAGGTAGGGATATCAAATGAGGCAGACAACAAAGGTGTTCAGCATGGGAAATTAGCCTTGATACCTCCTACATGAAACCCAAAGCATTCAACAACTCAATCTAGCCCACCAAAACTATATAGTAGAGAGCTTGGTTATGGGGAATTCAAAATATGGATAACATTAGAGGGAGTGAAGTGGTTTTCATCTAGGGAAGTTGAAGGAAAGACAAGTAGGAGGAGAGCATGTTGTATCAAATCCATAAAACAAAAGTTTTGATTGGTGTTGGGGGTGATGTTTACTAGACATATCTATTCAATATACAAAGTTTTTTTCCTAGTTGAGAAATTTTATGGGTTATTTTCAAAGTTTCCATGGAACATTGACCTAAGAGAGTTTGAAGACCTCTCCTAGGATGTTTCCCATCCCTCCATATCTTGGAAAAATGATATCTAAATTTCCCTTTTAAATTTGCACGGGATTGTGAAAAAACTCTTAATGATTCCATGTGTTAGAGAAACTCGTTTCTCTTGTTAAGGCCTTGGAGTCTAGGTTTTGACCCCATGACTGAAAGGGTTTCCATTAAACTACTATGGGTTAAATTGTTGGGGATTCTAGTGGAATTATGACACATTTTTTCTTTGAAATTGATAGTAAACAAGATTGGAAGGTTTATTTTTTTGGATCACGAATCAAAGTACATGATCAATAAGAGAATAAATCATATCTATGTGGAGTTATATCTATGAGAAGGGATTCCATATTTTTTGGAAATAGCATAAGGAAAATGTATTTTTACTCAAATTATTGATTATCGGAACATTCCTTTAAATTCTTATTTCTATTGAAGAGTGGGGTGTATTAAAAGGGATTTTTCACACTTCACATTCAAGGGGGAGTCAGGGTTTCAAAAAAGACATATCACAAGATTACTCTTGGCAAGTGGAAGTTGAAAAGGTCAATTATGGTTTTCAAGAATAACTAAAGAATGATAATGGACGACCAACATCATTGTGAGCTAGTGTCAAAGTGGAGGAAGGAAAACAATAACATGACATGGAATGGGAAGAACATGTGATGTTCAACTACAAGCAAATCACTATCGATTCTTTGAAAGATAATTCTATTGTCCAGAATTTGAATGTGTAGGAGTCTCTTCAAGGTAAGGAAAATGCATCGGACATTACCTTTGTTCTTTTAGTTTCTTCTATTGAGAAGGTGCATTTTATCAACTTAGGGGATAGTATTAAGGTTGGTGATGTTGGTGGAGAAAATAGGGTTGATAACTTACATCAATCCCTAAGCTCGGGTGCTAGTAGAGAAAATCCATCTAGTTATGATAGATACTTTTTTTAAGGTATTATTGGTTCATGGATTGGTAGAGAAGGGGGGGAGGAAGAGGAGGTCTTAGTACCTCTCAAAACCATAGGTATTCTCTAATATCTAGTAGGAAGAAAAGTTTTAAGGAAGGAAATTATAGAATAGAAAGAGGACTAGGTCAAGTCAACTAGATAGGGGGTAATGGGGGTGTGGAAAAGAAAGCTTATATGCATCATGGAAAATAGAAAGTAGAATTGGAAAGTCATTCTAAGAAGAAAAATATAATTTGCATGACCCTTAGATAAAGGTGTGTGTCAAAATATGTGTCAAAATAATTACTAATTCTCTGAACACAAGGGGTTTAGCTACTTCCCTAACAAAAGTGCAACACACAGATTGGTAACAATTAATATAAGAAACAATTTTTAATAGATCTAATTTAGTTGAAATATTTAGAAGGATTTTTAATAATTAGAGTATCCTACCTCAAGATTCAAATGGAAGGCCAGGAGGCCTCATTGCATCCTGGAATAAAAATATTTTTTTGAAAAATTTTAGTATGTTGTCTGAAGCCATTTGGACATAAATTTTCTCTCTAGATTTGGGAATATTTTTTTTTGTTGTAAATTCTTAGGGTCCTTACCATAATAGAAATAAATTGGGATGTAGAACTCTTTATGTTTGAGGAGGTCAAAAATTAAATTATAATTCTAGGAGGGGATATGAATTTTGTTCCAAGTCAAAGGTAAGTTTGGGGGGGCAATAGTAGAATGGATCTCCACTTGTCCCATATTTTTTCAGAATTTAAAAGAGGAAAATCTTGTCAATGTGAAATCTATTAAACTCAATCCTTCATGGAGAAATAACAAATCTAGATGAGGATGGTATTGTGAAGAGGCTGTATAGACTCTTGATTAATGAGGGGTTGATGACTTCTTTAGCTATGTACATATCCTAGATAAGCATATGTGTGCTCCTAATAATCTTTCTGTTTTTCTTCAACTAGAAGGAAATTATGCAAAGCCACCTAGCCCACTTCCATTTAATCCACATTGGCTTCATTAGGAATAATTTCAATCATTTTGTGGGTAAAACAATTTTTTTTAGATGAGCGCAGGGAGGGAAAAGAGAGAAGTTGTCCCACTCCAACTAGTGGCCATATCCAGACCATTCCAGCAATGGGGGTTAGATGTCATAGGAAAAATTACCCCAAGTTCTTCAAAAAAAGATAGATACATACTGACTACTACTGACTATTTTATGAAATGGGCAAAGGCCATCCCTTTGACTCACGTAAATGAAAAGGTGGTAATCCAATTCATAGAACAACAACCGATCACAAGGTTCAGTATGCCTTCCGTTCTTTTTTTTTATAATGTCGCTTACTTTTCTTCCACCCTGCTAACAAAGTTTTGTCTAGATAAAAGAATCATAATCAGATACTCTGCAAACTATTATCCACTGGGGAATGGAGTGGCATAATCAACCAATAAGAACCTAGTGAGGATATTGAAGAAAACAATTGCATACAATCAAGGGAATTGGCATAGATCACTTTATAATGCCTTATGGGCCGATAGAGTAACACACAAGGAAGCTATATGGAAATCCCCATACTTTCTGGTATATGGAAAAGAATCCATTCTCTCGAACGGGCTATATCTTCCATCTCTTCAACTCTCTCAGGGATTTAGAGGACAACCCTCATCCGTTATTCAACAGAGAACTGATACCCTCCTCATGCTAGAAGAGGAAAGGGAAAAAGAAAAATAAAAGTTCGTCGCTCATCAACAGATAGTTAAAAGATGGTTTGACAAGCATACGGCCAAAGAGAAGAATTTTAAAGTAGGAGACTTTGTCCTGAAATGGGATAGAGTGAATGAACCGAAGGGAAAGCATTCAAAGTTTCAGAATCTATGGCTCATACCTTTCCAGGTAGCCGAGAAGCTTGGGGTAGGCACGTATCGGTTTCAAAATATAAGGGGGGTAATTGACTCCCTCCTGGTGAATGGCCAAGCCCTAAAACAATATTTATGCTTAAAAAAAAAATGTATGTGTTTTTTCATGTTATTCTATTTTGTAGGTGCTAGGTAGGTTGATCGCAGAGTCCTTTATTTATGTTTTTATTTTGTGTGGTATTTTTTGTGAAATAAATTTGTGTTCTGCAAGGCATTGGTTGACCTTAATCAATATGGTGTCAAAAACTCTATTCCTAACTCATGCTTACATGAAACACAAGGAACACTAGGAAAACTATGTTTTTCTGAAAAGAATTTTGTATCTAACCTTCGCAAATAAACAACCTTGGAAAATGATGAAGTGTCTGCCTGGTGGTCTGGTAAAACCTAAAGGGAAATATGGTAAGTTGGAAAGGACCACATGTACCTCAAGACAGAGCTAGGAAAATTTTCACCTTAACCATCTCATCTTGCAAATAACAAACATCCTCCTTTCCCACTCTCTGAAGGAATCTCTGCCAAAAATGAATCAATAATATCAAATGAGCATGGAGTAGGAGAGGGTATGAAGATAACTCTGTCAGGGCTATGGATGCTCGCTGGAAGCGGAGCAAGGTCTGTGATGTCGAGGTGACTCCGCCAGGGCTATGGATGCTCGCTGGCAGTGGAGCAACACCACAACAAGTGAATGATGATAACTAAAAGGCCTGGTGCCAGTGAATGCTTTATTCAAATATTGTTAAAATGGGGCGTGGGCCATGGTCAAGAGGAATGAAGGTGGAATAGAGGATGAAATTCCATAGGCAGGCCTGGATTCACGAACCGGGGGGGATTTAAAATGAAAATATAGAAGGGACTCTGATAAAAACAAAACCAGTAAGGTTCTTAACTAGCTTTTGCATAAGCTAATCCCAGGGAAGGAATAAAGATTCTTCTTTCACCCAGTAAATCATCATTTGTTGAGTGCTCAACACACCCTAAAATCCTTATGCTATTTTATCACTTTTTGGGTACCACTTGTTTTCTTTAACTTTCTAAATTGATTTCACTTTGGGGGGTGGTTTATTTTGTTTTTTGTTTTCATGACTCTTATCAATCAAGTCAGGTTTTTTTTAACTTAAGAAACCTTGTGTCTAAAATAACTTGACATCTGAACTAAGAATCTGCAGCTAACATTGCAACTAACGTGCTTATGTTCGACGTCGGTGAAATTCAAGTAGGTAAAGTGGCCACACAGTTACACTAATCGTCGATCGTCAATGCATCATCGGCTTCGATAAAAGGCAGAGTTGGTTTGCGTAATTTATTCACCATGAAAATCCAGGAGATAGCCGATCCCCATCGGCATCGGAAAAGTACGGGAAGAATATACACTGACAAAATCCATAAAGAAATCATAGATAGTCGATGATCGATGCGCTTTCTCGGAGTCGGGGAAATTTAGAAGGGTTAAAACAATTGATTTTTTCTGTGACACACATATCGCCGATCATCGATCCTCGATACACTTTCGGCATCAGGATTTTTTTGAGAGAGTTGAATTGGGAGCACTTGGGTAGGTTTATTGTCGATCGCCAATCCTTGATAATTTTTGGCATCAGAAAGATAGGATCGGGTTTTAGAACGTGTATCTTAAAGAAAGTCCCAATTCCGATTAACACGAGTAAATGAAGATGCAAGTCTCGAGTGTCACGTGTCTTTATCATGTAAGGCTGTCGTACAACCTAGTTTCGTCTTGAGCCATATTAAGGTTTCCTATGTCCTAGTCATACCTCCAGGTCAACCTTGTCATGTCAACTCTATATGGAAAGATCATTTCGCATCGAAGCTTTTGCAAGAGGATATCAACGAAAATTGTTTAAAGCAGAACCCTGACCCCCGACTCACCAACTGGACTAGAGAAATGATGGGATGTTTTCGAGACAAGATATGATCAGATTCTAGCATTCAATAAAATAGTTAATGGTTCATCATGCATATGTTTCTACCCCGTGCGTTGATTGAACAAAAATTATTTGAAATCATCGATAGGCCACATTACAACCTGTGCCCGCATCGTCAACCTACAATCGAATTTATTTTTAAACGTCTTCGAAGATCTAGTGGAAATTTAATAGAACTACACTCATAACCTGAATTGAATGGATGATGCGACAAGGTAAGTTCATGCTTGTTTAAATCTCTAAAAAGGATTTGAATAATTTCATTTTGCACACAATTTCAAATTCCAAATCATTCAAAGAAGCAAAGCAAGCGTCTCAAGTTTGTGTTGATCCTCATATTATCAAAACCAAGTTAAACAAGTTGCAGAGGTATGTGTTCAAGTTTTTTAGTTCGACGGTTGTGATTTATATATATGCATCTGATCTCTTACACGATCTCTAACTATGTTATAGTTGCAGGTAAAATGTCGTCGAGAAATCCAACCACCAGACGCTCGCCGAGAGCACCCAAGCTAAAGGAAGCTAAAACAGGTGAAGGTTCTTCTCCTAGTACTGCGAGGCAGTTGGAGTACACTCCCAGGGCAAAGCCGGTCATAAAAAACTCAACAAAGAAAGCCTTTGTCCAACCTCCAGTCTTCAGTGATACAGAAGAAAGCATTGGATCCAAAGTAATGCTCCCACAGTGGGGGGACCTTTTCAATAAAATCATTCAGGAGGAGTACCCAGAGTGTATCCCACACGATGACCCAGATTTAAGTGCGCTCGATGACTAGGTGTTCCCAGGTGTTCCCTCCCTGTGCTCATTTGGCAAGTGGGACACAACCATTTTGTGGGTAAAACATTTTTTTTTTAAATCAAAAGTTAATATAATGGAAATGGAAACTCATATTTCCAATTTTTATGATAATAATTTTAATGGTATATTCTTTGAAGATGAATTTCTAAACTTGAATAGGTTGGAATATGCTAGGAATGGTCTTCTAGCTTGTGAGGAGGCAAAATGGTGACAGAAAAATAGAGTTTTTTGGTTGAACCATGGTGACAAAAATACAATAAAATTTCACCATTGTAAAAATATGAGGAAGGCTAATAACACTATCTAGTACATTAGCAAAGAGGATGGTTCAAAGGTGACCCACTTCTAAGATATTGTTGAAGAATGGGTAAGTCATTTTAAAAAATTGTTTAAAGACACAAGCATAATAAATATATCTAAGATTGTTATTGTAGCCTCCAAATATCCAATATGTATTGACGATGAAAAAATGATCTCCTAATGGAGTTTGTATTAAAGGAGGATCTAAAGGAGGGGTTATATTCATTTTATAAGGAAAAAATTCCTAGACCTCATGGAAGGCCAATAGAATTCTATCTAGTTTTTTATGAACTGATTAAGGATGATCTATTGGGTGTTATTTTGGAGTCCATAATGTTAGGGAAGATATTAGGGGAGAATGAACACCCAATTCTTAGAATATTCCAAAAAAGGATGTTCCACAAGCCTTTAAGGACTACAACCCCATTTCTTTGTGTAATACTATTTAAAAAACCATAGGAAAAGTTATAGAAAAAAGGTTGAAGACAATTCTCTCTAGGGTTATCTCTAATGAGAAATTCATGTTCTTAAGTGGGATACGATGTAGTGGGAGTAGCATAAGAGGGACTCCACACTATAAAGTTAAATAAACTTTATATGCTTTCATTATGAATCTTGAATTCTCAAAAGATAAAATTGGTTTTCCTCATACTCATTCTAACTCATGCTAGTGTTAGTCTCCTAGTGATAAAAAGGATTGAAGGTTGTTTAAATTATGCTTCTGTGTCCATTGTATTAAATGTATTGGCATCAACTTTATTTTATGCCTCTAGAGGGATTGGGAATGGGTTCCTTTCACCCCAAATTCTATTTCTACTAATAGTTAAAGGTCTTAGTAGGATAGTAATTTATTATAGACAAGAAAGAAGGATAAGAATTATCAAAATTAATTGGAATATTTCACTAACCCCTTTAATTTTCATGTATGATGTTCGTATATTTGGAGTTGGTTCTTTTAGTGATGTTTTAAGATAAAAGGAAGTTATGTATCTATGCATGAAATCCATCATCATGGTAGTGAATTCCCAAAATACCCCCAACTCTTTCAAAGCTCTCTAGTGGGATCAAGAGTTAGAAATAATGAGAATTCTTCCTTTCTTAGATATTTCTTTGAATAAGGGATTGAAATACTTGTTTTTTAATTTAAAATCAAATAATTATGGGCACCAATATTGATTGTGGTTGTATACTAATAATAAAAAAACGATTGATGTGTGGTGCAATAGGTGGCTTTCACTAATGGTGGCTTTCACTGATGGAATACTTACTTTTGTAAAATCTATCTTATCAAAAATCTTGGTTTACTGGCATGGTATAGCCTACATCCCCATTGGAATTCAAGAAAAGATTAAAAATCAATGATTTAAAGTTTCTCTATAATGAAAAGATCATAGAAAATATTTTCCATGGGTAAAATGTTAGGAATAGGGTCATGAAGCAATAATAATAAAACAAATGAAAATGAATGCAGAAATAAAAAATAGAAGAACATAACACAAGAGAGATATCAATATATGTGGCTCACCTAATATGGGCTACATCCATGGAGAAACACACAATCCTTTATTTATTTTGTCCAACAAAATGAAGGGATAACACCTGAAACACATCCGCTGCAACCTCCTCTTCACTCTCTCATAGTCTCCTCTCTTAAACACACTACAATATCTCACCATACACAGCTGCATTACAATGCCCTATTTTAAAAGGGGTTGCATTCTAGGGAAAAAGGTACCAACATAACCTCTACCATCAAATTTGTGACATAATAATGAATGGTCCAAATTGACTACAAAATTACAATGTAATACATAGGATCACACACATCCAAAATCCATAATCCATTGAACTGGAATAGGTTACAAACTTAATTACTTAAAGAAAATTAGAAAACCATGGGCCAGAAAACCATGCGCCAAAACTACCCAAAATGGATGCAAAACAAAAGCCCCAAAAATTTTGCTCAGGGGCGAAAAAAAATTACACAGGGGATATACCCCACTTGTGATCCCCCCCGCTGCACCAGACACAACATAAAAATGTATGGGATTTATCATGCAAATAGTATAACAAAAAACCCCTCCAGGGCTTGGGATCTAAATGTGGCTAAGACAAAACCTCCAAATCAAGAAGATAATCGGGCTCCATAGCCAAAATAAAATGGAATTGCATTATAAAACTTAAAGACTTTGGGGGTTGGAGGAATAAGAACATCAAATTGTTTAAACAAGCTCTTACAATAAAAAAAACATATGGAGAGTGTTTACTACAAATGGTCTTTAGCAACATGTGATAAGGAAAAAATATATCGAGGCAACGATAGTTGAAGATTGGATGAGGCATATGAAAATTTTCAAAAATTTCTCAAATAGTTGGAAGGATCTTATGAATTTATTTCCCTTGATTGGCTCATGTACAACATGCAAGTGGTGGATGGATCTAGACTTAGACTTGGGATTAATCTATGGCTAGGCTAAAAAGGTAAGTATAATCCATCTAAAATGTTAAACAAATATATTAATAACCTATATCTACAATTTCTAAGAAAGGAATAATCCCATTAGTAGAGATCGCTATGGATGGAGGACTAAAGGGAAGATAAGAATCTAGTGTTGGAAATTGGATTTGAAGTTAAATATAGATCTTATACATAGGAGCTAGAATTGAGTAGTATAAAATTGAGGCTAGGAAAAAACCAACTAGTTTGGTCCAAGAAAGTGATCAATTGAAACTATATGGTGAACTTGGGTATGCTTATGTTTCTATGCATGATATTTAATCTGAACCAAAGTGGTGGTGAAAGAGCATGTGGAAAATAAATTTTCCCTAAAAAAAAGTTGTTCTTCTATACGGATCTAGAAAAAAAGGTCTCAACCTAGGAAGTGCTCCAAAAAAAAAGTGCTCTAGTATATGTTTTTTTGTGTAGAGAACAAAGCGAATGTATTTATTTCCTTCTTGTTTCTTCTTGTTTTTCTATTGAATTACGTTCTATTGCAAATGATTTGATTACATGAAAAGGGGTTTGGGGTAGTCAAACTTTATATGAAGCTTTTAAATCATGGTTGATGGACCCATGGGTCAAGGAAATGAGAGATTTTCCTTTGATTAAATACGGCCTTTATGGATAACAAGAAATAAATCATTGTTTTAGGATAAATATTATAACGTTTTGCAAGTGTTTCATAGAATTAAATATTTCTTCAAGGGAATTAGCAGTCGGGAGAGAAGGAAATACCTTAAATGGGCCGAGTCTATGGAAATTAATGAAGGGATGGCATGGAGTTTCTCTGACATGGACTCTCAAGGGAATTCTAGTATGTATAGTTCTGGGGGAGTGTAATATCTGTAAGTCTCATTTTTTTTGTTTCCATGTAGGAGTAGGTATTGCCTTGAACAACTGAGCAAAGTTGTATTCCCTAGTAGCTTCAATGAGGATTGTAGTAGAGATGGGTATAGATTCACGTTAAGTGTTTGGTGACTCTTAGCTCATTTTAGATTGAATGTATACAAATATTATATTCCTAAACCTAAGTCTAGTAGATTTAATGGACTTGGTAAGAGGCTAGAAATATAGAATTTCCAACATATCATTTAAGCATGTCTTTAAGGATTTAAGTGTCTCAATGGAATAATAGTGTAGGATAGGTGTCACATTAGAGTTGGGAATATTGTTCTTGTATGAGATTATTGTAG
>JASDQU011028170.1:1380-31553 GCA_032191745.1 Picea mariana
GTGTAGCTATGTGGATTACTGTTAAATTTTCATTTTATAGATGCAAATTATTGAAGAATACCAACAGATGTTTGTTTTGGACCATCCATACAATGGTTTATTTCCAATCGATGGTTGTATCTCTTGAATTTTTGTCTTTCCCTAATCCATTTGCAATGCCGAATTTCTTGTTTTAGAAACTAATTAAATTCATGGGAGAACGTTGGCATCCTCATGTTTCTTAATCTTGTGATTATTGAGTGTTTGAGAATTACTCCTTACCTCTGTGTCTGTCTCAGTTGGTTAAATAAATTTTCTAGCTGGTTGACTAGAGCTCTTACCTGGACTCCTTAATTACTAGATGGGTTGAATTAATTGATTGTTGGTTGTGTTTACACTTCCAGATATCATACTAGATGGGTTGAATTAATGGTTTTTGGTCATGCTTACACTTCCAAATATCACATTCTCGGGTAGGGTTAATTTAATTCGTTTCCTTGAACTAGTTATCCTTCATGCATGCCATGTCATCTCATTGTTGGGCATTTTTACACTTTTCCCTGACATTTTAAAGTCTTGTCAAGTGAATTTACTAATGTTTAGGTGCTTTTAGAAACTCGTGAGTGCACAAATTATTCACTAGGTCGAATCTCCACTAACTGGTCCACTATTCTCTTTCCCTGGATATTATTCTTCACCCACGATCCATATGGTGGTTGTATGAGTGGTCCAGTGCTGTAGAGAACTGTTTCTTTCTCATTAGGTCGACTACCTTTAAATTTAGGCGTTTCATTATGTTTCTTGTTCATTGGGTTCACTAATTTCTAGTTAAGCTTTACACTATCTTGCTAGTGGATTCTGTGATATAGTTGGGCAATTGGTTGAATTTCCTAGGTGCAACAACAAGCTCTTGCTCAACACATTCCACAAAAATGCAATTATCTTAAATGGCAACATAAAATGCAAATACAAATGCCTTGTTAATATAGTTTATGGAAGGTTTGTTGTTGTAGTTTTATTTGTTGTCAATAATAAATAAAATGTAACTCTTATTATTAATGCTCTTGGTAAAAGTTACTGTCAATGTCATTTGTTTATGTAATGGTGATGCTTGTACAAGGCGAAAAATGCTATACCAGTGTTGATAAGATATGAATGCAAGATCCTGGTTATTCTCTTTACAATGTTAATTTGGTATGAAAAGAATGATATGGTCAGTTCATTGCAGGGCTAAACAAGTTTGTTTTATTTACAACATGAAAAATATAAGGTCCTTGAAGGGAGTACAATGAATTAATACAATTGGGTTGAGGGGAACATTGCAATTAATTCTGTGAACTTATTTTTAGGGTAGGAATAAGGGTGTTAATTTCCTTACTAGCCTTATTAATGGTGAATGTCTTGTAATGTAAAGGTTATTCCTGCAAACTTTTTATAACTTAAATTAAATGGGTGTTACCCTTTTATGGAAATGGTTTTGTAATGTTAGTGTAGGGATAACACATAAAATATAAGGGATGTTATTGTGCAAAATAAATGGTTGTAATGTAATATGTTTATCATGTCACGTCAGCGTCATTGTAATTTTAGTTGTTATTGATAAACTTATGTGGTGTAGCGTCCTTGATTGAGTACAAGTATTATTTTGAGTTAGTAAATGAGGGTTGCTATTCATTTAGAATAATGTTGTACTTGGTTGATACGCCTTCTATGTGCTTGGTCTGTTCGTGTCTGGCGGGATGTAGACACCTCCTTGTGGCGTGAGTATGTAAGTCTGTGTGTGTGTTTATTTTCGCGTAAAGAATCCAGTGTCGTATCAAGAGTCTCGAGCCCTTTAAAGGCAGGGTTTCTACTCTTGCGAAACACCTGATGGAGATTACTAGTCTCTGCCTGAGCATTCGGTCAAGAGCATATCTGACCTTCTCTCTCTCCGGAGCAGAGGACTAAGATTAAATGCCTTGCTTTCCTGTGAAGAAATAGTTAAATCTACTGTTATGGATTCTTCCTTTTTTTTTTTATCGTTTAATGCTTGTAGTTACTTGTCATGCACCTTATGTCTTCTTGCTGTGTTCATCGTGGTTGCGTCTTGTTAGTCGTCAGGTGGCGACATAGAGTCAAGTGTGTCTGTTCCCTCTTTACACGCATGCACACACATTAAACAAAAAAAAAAAATTGCACCTGTTATCAGAGTTGTTGTCGTAACGAGGAGGGTCATTACATCGTTTAACTAGTTAAATTAGATATGAAAGAAATATAAAAACCATCTGTACTTTTTTGTCTTGGTAATAGGGGTCTGATAATACAAGGGATATTTCACCTGTTTTCAGGGGAAATATTCTGTAACACACCCCGAACCCCATGCAAGAGCGATCTTGCTCGCCTTCAACCCCTTGGATCGGGGGGGGCCCTACCCCCCTTTGACCTCTTGGGAAAAGGGCTGATTCACCCCCCTCTTACTAGTTCTAAACATGCAAATAATATAGCACATACCTAACATGCACCACGTGGTGATAGCATGCAAGAGCCTGTTCCATCCAAGGATCTACTACCTATTCCAACCCATTTTGTACTATGCACAAACACTTGAAGAGATCACATGCATGTTGGATCCTCGAAGATATTCAATGACTTTAACCATTTTTGTAACAATTTGAATGGTGATAGTCAAGTTTGTGGATGACATGTCAAGGTTGTTATGATTTTCATGCTTTGTAGGAGATAGCAAGAATACATGTAGATATGTAAGGGTTGGGTTTTGGTTAAATAATATATTTTATTATTTCTAAGCTAGTAGTAGATGAGCTATACCTCAATGAATACGAGAGACAAAGTTGATCCAGATATAAGCACTTTGTTGTTTTATGGTTTTATTCTGAATGCACTTCATGAAGGATTCATCCTCTATAGTAATTGTATTAGAATGCTATTATGATTAATAAATAAAGTTTGAAGCACATTTATATTTGTATATTGTATATTTTGGTTTAAATGTATGTGTGTTATTTAGTATTTTTCACAACATTTAGATGGATTTTATGAACAAATTAAAAGTGAATGCATGGATCCGAATGGGGCGTTTCTTATATGTATTGTTCCTTAATGATTTGCACAAAATATATGGTCTTTGTGATTATAATGGTGTCTTGGGTGAGACCTTTAGTCCCTGAATATTGAATATGAAACATTCTATAGGGAATTTATTGCTAAATCCTTTCGAACCTATATTTGAAACCCCAAACAAAGAAATGGAATTCTATTGGTTGACCATAATGAGTGACCATGAATCCCATGGAATAGTGTAAACTATCAATATCTATTTTGAATGGATGGAATAGGTCAGGAAAAGTGAGCCAATGCTTAATGACCTGAATTTTATGCGTTAACACAAATTCCCATGAATTAGATCACATATGCCATATAATTGATAATTTTTATGCTAGAAGAGAACATCTCCAATTTTATACATGTTTTATGTCATATTAGAGTGTTAAGAAAATTTTCAAGTTATTGAAAATTATCATGCCATGATCTACTATAAAACAATATATTATCCAATTACGCATTTATTGAAAAATGCCTACAAATGTGATTTATATAACTCATGAAAGTAGTATGTTCATTGGTTAGACCAACAGATACGAGAAACCATTGAAACAAACCTTCACATTTTTAAAGTAGTTTTCCGATCATTTGTGGACTTTATGTCGATTTACAGTTATCTTGACTTAAGTTCATGTTTTTTAAACAACTTAAGATCCTCTAAACAATTTATAAATCATCGATTCCATGGAGAGGATACTTACTCTTTATAGAAATATTGTTGGATCCATGTGGTTGATTCACATAACCCATGTCCCATATTTTTTAGGAACTAAGGAATCAAATAAATTACCACAAGAAGGTAGGTTGAATGTGCCCTTTGACAACCAATCCTTGAATTTTTATATGGATTTCCTAATTGTGTAATATAGAGATTCTATAATATATGCATTGGGTAATGAACAACCTGGAGAAATCTTGTTGGAGTGTTTTACCTGGAAATATAGTGGTACTATAGCTAGATCTTTGAACACATTTTTGTATTCTTCAAGTACTTTGTCCATTTGTTTCCATGGTAGTCGGGAGTGGTTGTTTATAGATATTTGACTAGTTATTTTGATATTGTTGGATTGATAAATATTAATCATGATTAATAAACAACATGAGTTTCTAATCATTCATAATTGAGGAAGTGAGAGTCCATACAATTCACCAATACAAATCCTTGGTGTAGACTAAAAATTACGTTGTCTTCTTCAATTATTGTTAGACTCGAATATGCTCTCCAGATTAAATGAAAGGTATTGAGACATAGTTTGAAACTACTTTTTCTATGTTCTATAATTACCACGGTTAGTTATATCTCTAAGGGAAATTAAACATCATGCTACAAAAATAAAATCAACACTTTGAAGATCACAATATTCCACTTTGAACTTCAACTATAAGTAAGAAAAATAATGGTTTTTTAATGAAATACCAATAAAATTCAAGTTTTTTCACTCATAGGTGGTTGATCATGATAAGGAAACAATATAATTAATGAAAAATGGAATCACCATTTGGATATGTACAAAAATAGATTTGTTGATGTTTTTTAAGAAAAAGAGTTTCTTTGTGTAAAAATGGATTTGTAAATTGAGTATGTAGATAGGAACATACCACAATGTGGAGATGTGATTTGTGGTATTCAATAGACAATATAACTATTTACCAAATGTTTTTTATGGCTTGTGGTAAGTAAAAATTCCAAGAAATTAACATAATGTTGTGAATGGTCCGTGGGAAAAAAAAAACGCAACAAGAAATAAATGGTTGTGTACAACTTGTGGGTAAAGAAAATATTCCTCTAGAAATACCAATTTGAATTATAATAAGGATTTCCCATTAATATATGATCAATTTCATGAAGATAACAACGCAAATAATTTTCCCAAAATAATCAAACATAAACTAGGCCTAGATATTTATACAGAGGCATGAAATTGCATAAGCACATAGTGGTAAAAGTCACAATTGGAACACAACTTTCAAAAATTAATGGGGATTTTATTAACATCATTAGATAAACATAAAGGGATGAGATATAAAAATATTTCATGTATTTTTACTCATTGACAATACAAATTTGTAGACAACCATGGCTTACAGGCACCTTTACTCATCATTCATACTCGACTCCTTCGTCCACCAATATTCAAGAAGGTTTCCCTCTTCAATATATCATTTATTCTACTGTCCTCCCAATTTCTCCATTCCTGTCCCATGTTCCTCTTCACTACAACGTTTAATTAATTTAATGGGATTCTTTTGGAAGGACAACCATCTCAACGATTTGTTTTCCCTTCCATTTTTTCCAAAAAGAAAAAAGAAAATGACATGTTTACAAAATTTTAAAAAGTTAAATCAACTAGGTACTTAGTACAAAGTTTTGAAAGGATCCAATTCAAATCAAATCTACCCATTTGCAGGTTTTTGGTCTCCAAAAGATTTAATGCCCTTCAATCTTATTCTCAAATCATCAAGGAGACTCCAACAAATCTCAAAGAGAGGGTTCCTCTACTACAACATGGAAGATAAGAGTTGAATAAGGGATTCCTTTGGCATAATCCTATTTTCTAGATCATGGATAGAGATGACATACACTTCTACAATAGGTTGTTCGAAAATTGTTTTTTCTTGGTCTACAAGTGCAAGGAACTCATATTTTCCCTTGAACTTGACTCCCGTACATTTTTTCTTGGATTTTTAGTTCTTGGGGTAAAGTTTTAGGTGACACCTCCAACATTTGGCCTCCCAATTTACAATCAATCTACAATACTATCAATAGTTTTTGCATGGGCTACTTGACCTTCTAGAGTACCAAAAATTGTTATCCGTATGGGCCCTTTCCTTGCAGCAAAAACAAACCAAACATAATATGCCATACATTTTTGGTTTGTTATGATGCTTGTCAAATTTATTTATTCGTACCTGAAGAGTTTGGGTAGAGATATATGACATAATCACTACTTTGATAATCTTTTCCATGCCTCTACAAGTATATTTAAGTGGCTTGATGAACACTTTTTTTTGAGATTATTTTTCCTCAATGGGAATGGCTTCCACAGTGGCAATAATGATTTCTTACTCGCACTATAAGGTGATTAATATATTGCTTCATTATTTCATCTAATGTTTGTTTTAAGGAACCTGATGTGGAATTGGAGCAAGGACCAATTTCTTCATAATTTCTTCAAATATATAATTATTATCACTATCATTGTCCACAATTAGATACATCGGTTTGTATTTCACCATGTATGTGTATGGAATAATGTTTAGATATTTCCTCTTCATTGGTGATTATCGAGTTGGTTAGGGTTCTCGATGATGATGAACATAAATTCAATGATCTAGGATTATATTCATTTATTTCTCTTCCTTTACCATTAGTATTATGTGGAGTTGAGCCTACATTATATGTAGAGCTTCGTGATAAGAATGTCTTTTGAGGATTGCATTTATATGCATCATGCCAAGCTAAATTATGGCAATTACACAATTTTACTATATGATGATTACTATTTTGTTTTCCCTAACGAGTTGTTACATTCCAAAAATTCCCTACCTATGCATACATGGAATTGGCCTTTTTACTTACACAATTTGCTAAATTACTGTTGAGGATCCTTCTTAGAAAACCAATTTTTGGACCGTGTATGCAACCTGTTGAAGTAGAGCCTACATACACATACTAGTTGCATACTAGACATCCCACGTACATATCTAAGTTCCATTCTAGACAACTCGTGTTTACCTACAAAATTTGCAAAAAATATATAATTGCAAGGAATTCAACAGAGTTTACGGGATATCAATGGTTTCCCAACCATTTTACCCATTGTAGCGCGTTTCCAAACTGAATAACCATCTTTTTCTCATATAAAAGAGGCCTTGGGGTCCCATTTAAATCATCCCATTTAAATCATCAAGAAAGAGAAGATAGAAAATCTGCCAAAATCCCTTCCCCTTCTATCCCAAGTTTTGCATCCCTTTCTGAGATTTGGCCTCAACATTCCCCTACAGTCCTTTCTCCTTATACAATCCCTTCCCTTTTCCCAAAGAGATCATTTTAATGTGAGAGGAAACATGGGAATGATTCACTTTGAGAAGCAATAAGAGGAGCCCGAACCTGGTTTGCAGAGTGTTCGCCGATGAGAAGGTTGTAATATTTCTAATCTTCATTTTGAATAAAATAATTCTTTCATATGCGATACAATATGTTCTATATATTTATTGATTAATGCATCTATGCTTATATTTGAAAAATTTTAGAGGTGTACACGTCCCACTACAACCATTTACAGAGAACGAACACCTCCTAATCATGGGAACCAGGGCATGAAGATCTAGGAAGGTTCCCCTCGTTATGCCTTAGGGGAGCACCACCCTAGTAGGGTTCATTAGAGGTCCCTAACGAGCTCAAAACCACTGAAACACAAATAAAATTGAAAAATAAAACCATGGAAAATGAAGAGGAGGATAATATCTTTAACCTGGTCCAGACAAAATACAAAATGATGGAATGTAGCTCTTTTAATCGACAAAAACAAAATAAATCCAAATGGGAAAATGTTGGAATATTGGTTGTTGTCATTGATGTCAACCCTAACCATTGGTTTTAGACCGCAAGATTGACGAAGGTATTTGGACATGAAGTAAAGTGCACATGCAGACACAAAAAAAATGGATGGATAATATACATCATGTTCTTTCCAGTGGTAGGTGGCATGTCGATGCAAGTTTGATCAGACTAGGGTCCTTCTCAGGTTACCAACAAAAGGTACCAAGTAGTCTAGAGAACTGGCATTTTCATCTCCCCCGAAGATAAGAAGTCTCACCTGAAGTGTTGCTGAGACAAATAGATAGGGAAGGGTAAGGAAAAGACTTAGGAGGATTCAAAGAACCTTCAAGACTCATATTGATCTTGTGTAAGAAATCTAACTATCGAATAGATATGAATCTCATGTGTGCAAGAATCAGACCTACTTATGTTGTAGATAAGAAATTGAACAGATAGCCATCATGAGGAGATTATAAACCATAAAGAAGTATTGTAATGCACGAGTAAAACACAAGAAGACATAGAATATTTGGAAAATTTAGATCCTTCTTTATATTATCTTGAGAATATTCCTTCATTTACATTCTCAGAACCATACAATAGTTCTCTATTACAGAATCTTGGCTCTAGACTAATGTCACATAGAGATTTAAATCTCAAAAGGCATACAAGTTACATTACACACTTAGACCTTTTCTTGACCCAACTGACAAGAACCCTCTAGAGAGGGAAATATTGGACAATAACATCAACCAAATGACTCAACAACAAAAGAACCCCTTAAATTTGTGTTCATCCCTATATATAAGATATGTTGTGTCTTTTGTCTCAACTTACACACTTTCTAGTTATGTTGCAACCTCTTTTTCTTAGCTGGAATTGCGTTGTCCTTTTCGCACTTGATTTATGTTTCTCTTTCTTTCTCTTCTTTGCAGCTTCTTACGAATCTTGCGCAAATCATACTAGGCCAAAAAAAATTCAATTCCTTTTCCAAAAAATGAAGGGCCCAACAGGATCTGACCACAACCCTTGACCTGTCCTCGAGTCAAGTGCTCAGTTCTTTCGCAACTTCTAGGAGCACCTGTCGTTTTCCCTTGTTATCCTTTTATTCTTCCTTCTTTTCTTCTATTTGTGATTTCTCTTCTTTTTCCTCTTCAAATGAAGGGCCCAACTCTAGGACCAACTCCAAGGCCCACTCCCTCACTAATTGAAAGTTTCCAATCTTATCCAGCCACTTACTAACAAGGAGTGATTCCTCTGCAACAAACTGTTGGGTCACCTCTGTACTAAACCCCTTTAGCTTGGATGCGACAAATGAGTTCCACTTGAAACTTGTTGTTGCATCAACTTGATGCATCTACATATACACTATCTAAATGATAGGTTGGAAGTCACACAACTCTTTATTTTCTATGGAATGTACCTCAAAGAGGGAATTCAGTTCTGATCTAGATTATTTTCGGCATGAAAATGAGAGGGAAGATATAATAAATAAATGCATAGAGATATCGTGTGTATTCAATAATATAGTAGAAATATATCAGAGATGCAACCATAAACACCGAGATACAGTAATACATGGTTTCTATTAATAAAATAAATCTACAAAGACTGTAAAAATATAGAGTGAAAGACTCGCTAGAATGGTGGAAGCTTATCTCTGAGAAGAGATGTGATGGCTACTCACATTCAGAAGAAGATGATTGCAATGAATATTTGAAGGCCTTTTTACAATAAACAGGAATGCCAAAATCCCTAGACATCCAAAAACCTAATCCTAGGATATGAAGTGCCAAAAGTCATGTGGGCCCCGTTTGGGTAAGTTAGTACATCAAATTCCCGGGGTCGTAACTTTTGCATAGGATCTCTGTTTTAGGCATATAATATCTCGTTGGAAAGGTATAGTCAAGGAGATTCATATTGGGGGATAAATCATGCCTTTATATATGATTGAGAACCTATATCTCGAAAAACCTTCATTTAGGCCCTAAAAATGGCCCTGTAAGTTAAAACCTGCTAAAAATAGTAAATTGCCAAAATTGCCAGAAAACTGTTTTGAGCTAGTTGGAAAAGGTGGGTGGCCACTGATATCCACCTAGATCAATTTCATTGTCCTCTTGTTGGATTTCATCAAACTTCTGTTTTTTCTCCAGTGGATCCATCGTGGATGCAAATTCTTCTGATCCCGCGTTTTTGATTTATTAGTTCTATATAAAACAACAGTTAAAAAAAAATGAACTATGTGTCATGGCGCAACACTACGCACATCAACTTTATTAACTGAATTTACAAAAATTTCAGAAAAATCAAATCTAACTATTATACATGCTCCTTCAGACTAGAGAAATAGTCCCTTTTTCTCAGTTTTGAAACATATAGGGTTTCAGGTGAGCGTCATTCACCCATCCTAGCTGCAACATACCATCCAGTTGCGTGAGTATGACTAATCCTGAGGGTTAGATATTTGCAATTATAAATAGTCCCAACTAATGCATACACAACTTGCCCAGATGCTTCTGGTACTGGCTATCATAGAGTAGAACCTTGTCTCCTTGGACAAATACTTTTGTCTTAATATGCATGTCATGCCAATATTTTTTTCTTGATTTTTCAACTGATAGATGGAATTCTGATAGAAACCTAGTCTCCTCAAGTTCTTGTAGCTCCATAAGTCTCTGCACAATGGATTCCTCCTCTGACATATGAGTAATTTTTGCAATGTACAAACTTGGAGTGATGAATTCTGTAGGCATCACTGCCTCTTTCCCATAAACTATATGGAATGATGTGTACTTGTGGAGTTTCTTTTTGGTTGTCCTATAAGCCCACAATACTACTGGAACTCTATCATCCCAGTCTTCCATATTTGTGCAACAAACTTTTGTTAACCCTCTCTCCAGGATCTTGTTGAATGCTTCTACTATTCCATTGGCCTGCGGGTGGTAGGGGATTCTTTTGTGATGTTGGATCAAGAACTTTGTTGTAATATTTACTATAGTGCTACTAATAAAATGGGCTCCCTGATCACTGGTTAGGCTCCTAGGAAATCCAAATTGAGTGATAATATTCTAAAAAATGAACCTATCAGCAGTATCGGTCAAATAGTCTTGAACCACTACTGCTTTAGCCCAACACGTAAGGTAGTTAGCTGCGGTGGTGATGTATCTATCCTTTGAATTATTATTTTTGGGGCTGATTGGTCCAATGAATTCAACTGTCCATTTCTCGAATGCCTGTAGGGCTTGAACTGGTTGATCTGGTAATTCATCTCGTCATTAAAGCTTACCCACTCTTTGAAAAACACCACATGATATAACTTATACCTTTTCATCCTAGAAGAGAATTTCCCACCAAAGTCCATCTTGTAGAAATTTATGTGCAGTGGCCTTTCCTCCTACGTGACCTCTCGCAACTCCGATATGGCATTCCCAGAATATATCCTTCCTTTCATGATCCAAGACACATCTTCTGAGAATACTATCTAGTCTTAATTTATACAACTTTCCTGTGATCAACTGGTAGTCTGCTGATCTAACTACCATGTTGAATTTTTGGATTGTGGAATATGTTTTTGGGTAGGCCCATGTACTTAATAAGAATTCTATGTCCTCCAGGTACTCTGGTAGGGCCTCAACTCGGAACAAGTCTGCATCTAGGAGTTGATCGTCGACTGCTCCTCCACTTTACCCTAACTCTAATATGGATAGGTGATCAGGTCCTATGTTGCATCTTCCCATATTACAATGACTTCAAAAGAGAATTCCTAAAATAATAGCAACCATCTACAAATTATCGCTTCCAAATATTAGTAAAGAAATTAAAATGCGAGTCTAACAAGTAATTTCTAAATTTTTACAAAGAATAAATCATCACTAAACCCTCTCTTTCTATCATTGTGTAGTTGTGCTCTACTTTCAGAAAATTGCATTTCGCAAAGTAGATAGGGTGATCCATGGCTCCATCTCCAGGTTGCGCTAAGATAGCTCCTAAGGCAATTCTGTAAGCATCTACATGGACATGAAATTAATTTTCCTAGTTTGGGAATATCAGAATCGGTGTTGTGATGAGCTTCTCCTTAAGTGTCTCAAATTATTTATCAAATTTTGGATTCCATTGGAATGTTTCAGCCTTTTTCAGTAGGTTTTCCAAAGCTATAGTAATGTTGGCATATCTTCTGATGAACCTGCGAGAGTACCCTATGTGTCCCAGTGTGGAGTGCAACTGCTTAGCACTCATAGGTGGTGGCATATTCACAATGACTACAAATTTGGCTGTTTCAACCAATACTCCTTCTCAGTAGACTATGTGGCCCAACAAATTCCCATGTGGTAAACAAAAGATACACTTTTTGAGATTCAATGAGATATGCAATTCTATGCATCTGTCAAACATTATCCATAGTAGTGCTACATGCTCCTTGAGAAAACTATATATCATCCAATCATCCATATAGACTTCTATAAAATTGTGAAATAACTCTCTAAAAGATGTTATTACAATCCTAGAAAAAACTGCAAGGGTGTTCTTAAAGCCAAATGGAATCACATTGTATGTGAAAGATCCTGATTCTATTATGAATGCGGTCTTCTTTTTGTCCTCTTCAACAATCCTGACTTGGTGCTACCCTGGAAATCCATCTGTGAACGAGTATGATTTCTTCCCCACAATCTGTTCTAGCACCTAATCAGTAAAATTTTTTGGGAAGGGGTCATGCACACAGGAAGATTTAAGGCTTCTATAGTCTACACAGACCCTGATATCCTCTATGCCTTTCTTGCTTTGAATAACTATTGGGCTGACCCATTCTTCTTCTTCCACTAAAAAAATGAGTCTTTCTTCCAACATATTATCTATCTCCTTCTTAACCTTCTATTTTACTCTTGTTTTAAGATGATAGGGTCTATGTATCACAGATTTGGATCCTAGTTTCAATTCAATTTTCATTTCTCCCATAACTCCTTTGATTCCCTTTAACTCTGAAAAATCTTTGGGAACAAATCCTCATATTCCTGTAGCAAACTCTATATCTCTTGACTAGTTTTCTCATCCCACTAATCTCCCCCCATAGCTATATTAGGTTTCTCTGTGGTCCCTATATTGAATTTGCACAATTTCAATGGCTGATTGTAGGAACTATCAGTCTCACTGGGTATGGTGTTTTGGATTTCTCTTTTCCCTTCTGTCTCTTTAATGGCTAGGTTCCTCAATTCCTACAATTCATCTGGGCTTTCTGAGTCTCTGCTAATATTATATAATTTTATAGGATTTTTGGCTGAGGGTAGGTGAAGGTTAGTCTGAAGTTATCAAATATGCTTGGCACATACCACTAGGTTTGATTCATGATTACCATTATCTGTAAAAATAAATTCTTTAATCTTTTGCAGGACTACTTTAAGCTTAGGGTACTTACCTGTAAATGAGAAGTCCTTGCGAAAATGAGCTGCTAGCGTCTGCCAATCATTCATATGTCTTATGGTTTCCTCTTGTATAAAACATGCTTTCGGGATTGGACCTAGAGAGTGGGGAAATACCTGAACCCATAATCGAGAAGGTATTTCTATAGATTTCCATCGTGTCACGCACTATTCGATATGTGCTTTAGGATCAGATTATCCGCTGAACAATCATGCAACTTGGAAATCCATTTGTATCTATGCTTCCAACTACTCCTTGTTCTTAATCCTATACTTTCTATCTTTCTTCACATCCTCCCAATATCTGATTAAGGATTTATGATTGGCCCACCATCTGGCAGGGGTGTCCTAGAGAGCTACATCTAGTACTAAGATTCTTTGGTCCTCTACTACCTTTTCTTCCATGCTGAGAAGAAAACCATTGAGTCCTGAGGTACCATCATATACTGGATGTTCTCTAACATTGGTCCCAACCCATCTAGATTCTCTGACAGTTGCACATATTCTTAAGAATATTTCATATGAACCTTGTTTCCAACTGTCAAAAGCCAATTCTTAATCTTCGTCTGATGATTGTATGCTTCTCCAACTTACTAATCCATCAGCAGTAGGATTTATGTAATCATCTATTATTCTTGTTGTTATAGTGTATGACTGATCCCAGTCTTCTGCCTCCATATTATTGCCTCTTGGTTCTGTATATCTGGGTCCTATATATGGATCCAAGGGTTTAACTACCTTGATTCCATCAGCCTCAAAGGCCATGGTGTCTTTCTTTTAGTTGATTACTACATAGATGTCATAGGTCCAATCAATTCCAAGTAGTGCAGGTTAAGGGTCCTTATCACCCATGATATCAATCACTTCAAAGTCAGCCACTTTCTTTACTCCCTCAACATCTATTTCCACATTCTCTAGTCTTCCTATGGGGAAAATACAATATTGGTTTGCCAATCTTTGCTGAATTGGGGAATATGTCAGCCTAGGTTTTCCTAAGGTTTCCCAAGTCTTCTTAAGTATAATGTTCACATTACATCTTAGATCCAACATGACATCCTCAATATCAAGTTTATCTAACTGGGCTACTAGTCTGAATTCTTTTCCAGTTCGTACTTCTCTTCTCTTCACTCTCTAAGTACTTTTCTCAAGAATATTAGCCCTTATTCCTGCTTCTATGGGTTCTTCATTCCCTAAAACAAGGTATAACGCATTATGCAACTTCTTTGTTAATTGATCATTCCTGATAATGTCAGAAAATAATTTAAACGAAAGGTCTACTATATTTTGTGGTTTCTTAGGTTGTCTTGGTATGATTACAGGGTTTCTAGGTGTAGGGGGTGAAGCAAGGACTTGCACAATCTTAGGGTAAACAATAGGATTTGGATTTTTCGTTCGCATCTCAGGGCTAGGAATATTCTGAAATACTTATATGGCATATTTAAAGAACTGTTTCTATTTTAGATGGTCATACATGTCTTCTTTATGTGTTGTTTTTTGGATATGGGGTAGAGTATCAACATCAGTTCCTGTCTTCACTCCTCCTTGAGTAACGATATTTAGGTTGGGAAATTTTCCCTTAATAAATCTCTTAATTTATGAGCTGATGAGGTTAGTTCCTCATTGTCATACCATATCTTTCCATTTTGCAATTAATTCTGGGTAGTCTTCTCTTGTGTTCCCATTGGTTCTGCAGTGAGAGCACCATGACTGCCTTGGGTGAGGACAATCTCTAGCCATGTGACCTTTCTCTCACAGTTATAACATATCCTTGTCCCTCTTCCCCCAGTACTTCCTCCTCTAAAGTCTCTTCCAGCTCCATGTCCTTGACCTCTTCCCGGTCCCTGAGGGTTTTCATTCACTCTGAATGTTGCTCAGTCCATCCTGTATACAAGTGCATCCAACACTATATATTAATTTTTAGTATGCATGGTAGATGTGAAGAACTCACAGTGTACTGTATTTGGTACTTGCGAATATTTTTGCATAATGGGGCATTGTTTTGTCCCATGCCCATGGATTCGTCAAATCTCACAATACTTAGCTACTAGTGTTTCTTGGCTCCCTGGAAAAGCATGATATGGAGTGGCGTTATGGTATGGTAAGTTCATAGACACTTGCACAACTCCTATCATGGGTCGCGGTGGGGGTCCCATCAAATTCTAAGGAGGACCCATTCCCCTCATTCATGGACATTTGTTCACCAAATGTTCTTCTATATAACATATGGTGCACCAGAATTGTGGTCATCTTGGTCTATGTATATTTAGCTCTTGAATATTTTATGTTAGTGTTGATATTTTCCCTTGTAGCTGCACCAAGTCTGCATTTGGTGGGGGTCTGGTCACTCTCAGTCTCCCAGGGTATCCCGCCATGGATTCAATATTCATTGATTGTTCCAAGGTCTCAATTAAGGTGGATATCCGTTGTTGCATTAGCGTAATCTGGTTCTGATGAAACAATCCTTGAATGTACCATTCCCTTTGATGTTCCTCATGGATTGGATGCACTAACCTCCCTATGGAGTATTTAAATTTCTAGTTGTATTCCTAGGCTGATTCACCCTCACGTTGTTGGATCTCACACAACTCAGATAGAGCCTGTTGTTCTGACTGAGGTAGTTTGAACTCTGCTATGAACCTTCTTCGTACCTGGATAAGTGTGAATGCTTGACCTTGCATTTTTGACACTCCTGGCTCAATGATATTCATGTACCAGTCGAGAGAGTGACCTCTCAAGGTAGTCTGGAACTTGAAAAACTAGTTCAGATCTAGAGTCCCTATGGAACTCCATATTGCTTCGCACAAGAACCATTGCTTCTCAACATCTTCATCTCCCTTACCCCAAAATTCTGGGAATCAGGCAATCGAGCCTCTCGCATGGCCAACCATTGTTGATCTTGGTGCTCTTATAAAAATGAACCCTAACAATCCTTCTTGCGATCTACCAGGGGATCCCAATATCCTCCCTGTACTTCTACTTCCTAGTGGTGACTGACTAAATAATTGTACTGAAACAAAAATAGCATGAGAAGTTCATATCGAACTTACCACTTGTATAGAAGGTACTTGGGGTATGGAAGATTTGGGGTTGGTGCCACTGGCTTTGGGGAAGTTTTCTTTGATATAGGGGGTCTCATTTTCTTCCACTTAAATAGTCTCTTAAGCCGGATTCTTGATCTCTCCGGTCATCAGGGATAAATATTCTCTTTCTTCTTCAAGATTCATGACCACTTCCTTCTCTCTTACGTCTACACCTTCTCCTCCCCTTCTAACATCTTGGGGATTTATTTCTTTCTGCGCTAATCTCTCACTCAATCTTTAACTGGACAATCTTTCTTATCTTCTCATCTTCCGCAACTCTTCTATATGTATTTCCTCTACTTCTCCTAGTCCGACTTCTTTTCTCAACTTCTCAGACTATCTTGTTTCTTTATTCATGTTGGACCACCACCACTTCTCAACTATGGAATCTCTCTTTAAGGCTCACTCATCTAATGAGTCCATTTCTTGTTGTTTCCCACCCATTTTTCAAAGAACCATTCCCCTCTCTCGAGCCATTACTCTACCCCATGCTCGCCCTACCCCAAGAGAGGTTTTTTATGTTTCCATCTCATTGGGAGACATATTCAACATCCCCTATTACATCAAGAAAAATTTAATCCACAGGGGGATCTCTCTGAACAGTCTTCCCCTTGTGTCTTTCTTGAAAACCGCCTCTACATGCAAAAACTATTTGTGGTTATCAGATGTAAAATCGATAATATATCCCTCTAATGTGGTATTGACCTAGAAATCAATCGCTCGTGTGACTGGACAATCTAGTGGAAAAAGTGTTGCAATATTTTCTATTTCCCATGTATAGATCCTCTTGACCTGTTCTTTGAACTCAGGAGCTTCTTGAAGCCTCTGTATCGAGTGGAATTCTTTTTTCGATAAATTAACCCAGAATATCTCATACTGGTCGCTCAATCTTTCTGAGTAAAAGACGGCTTCATGAGTATCTTCCACCGATTTTCCCCTCAGATCTGCTTCTTTCCATATGAAGGCGTCACAGTTTATTTCCCACCATTGGTCAATATTAGATATATGAATCCATAGAAGCATCCTCCCTATAAGTTCCCTTCTAACGCTGATACTGGAAACAAAACCATTTTGTTGGCACAAATTTGATCAAACCAGGGTCCTTCTCAGGTTACCAACAAAAGATACAGAGCAGTCTAGAGCATTGGAATTTTCATCTCCTCTGATGACAAGAAGTCTCACCCAAAGTGTGGTTGATACAAATATATAGGGAAGGGTAAGGAAAAGAGTTAGGAGGATTCATAGAACCTTCATGACTCATCCTGATCTTTTGAAAGACATCTAACTATCGAACAGATCTGAATCTCATGTGTGCAAGAATGAAAACTACTTATGTTTTGGAAAATCAATTGAACACAGAACCATCATGAAGAACTTATAAACCATAAAGAAGTATTTTAATGCATGAGTAAAACACAAGAAGACATAGCATACCTTGAAACTTTAGATCCTTCTTTATATTATATTCAGAGTCTTCCTTGACTTACAATCTCAGAACCCTACAATAGTGCTCTATTAAAGACTCTTGGCTCTGGACTCTTTTCACAAATCTCTAACTCTCAAAATGCATACATATTTCATTACAGACTCAGACCTTTTCTTAACCCAACTGACAACCACCCTGAAGAGAGGGAATGATTGGACAATAACACCAACCAAACGACTCAACAAGGAATGAACCCCTTAAAATTTGTGTTCATCCCTATATATAAGCTAGGTTGTGTATTTTTTCTTGGCTTGCATGCTTTCTTTTTCTATTTCAACCTCTTTTTCTTAGCTGGCGTTACATTGTCCTTTTCACAATTGATTTATGCTGATGTTTGTTGCTTTGTTGTCCAACTTCTTCTGAATATTGTGCAACTCGTACTAAGCCAAAATGTGCGCAATTCCTTATCCCAAAAACAAAGGGACCAACATGGAATGTCATGTGGATACTCATGGTTGAGGAGAAATCAATTTTTGAAGATGACAAAGTGAATGGAATAAGGAAGTATAGGTCGGCCCTGAAGATAATTAAAGAAAATAATTACAAAATAAGAAAGTGTCAAGTCGGCCCTAATGTTAAAAAGAAGTGGCATAAAGGGTATAAATACATATCATTATACATTCATTTTAAACACACACAAGTCAAATTTTAGAGGAAATATGAAGTAAAGAAGGCCGGATTTCAAGGGAGGATGAAGTCTTTTGGTGATGTGTTCTAAGGTATGTTATTTATAGGTCATCTTACCATTTTCTCTATAAATTTTTTTATAGAACGATTCAGATGCTGAAATTGGTATGGTATTGAGAAGACATATATAGGTACCTTTGGTAAGAATTTCAGCTTTCATTCACTATAATTTTGGAGTTACACTCTGTGGAAGATAGGGTTTTTGACTAGTCCTGAAGCTAGGTATAAACAAGTGTTCCCGGTAAAAAAATCATAACTTAATCATAGAGAATCAAACTGAAGTGAGACCAAATTAATGGGAAACAGTATGGGATTTATTTTCTTATTTGTGAATTTTAGAATCTGATTTTAAATATTGAGCGTGGGGCATTCTGTACAAGTTCTCTGTCCTAAATAAACCAAAATTCAATAAGGTCTACCATTCTCTCTATAAATTCTTTTTGGGGAGGATTCAAGGAGTGAAAATTTGAGGAGTTTTAGAGAATACATTGATATATATTATATATAGGATCAGAGCATTCTAAGAAGTGAAGAATTGAAGAAGTTGAAGAAGTCTCAGGAAGCATTATCTGGTTCTATGTGATGGTTAGTTGATGGCGATGATTTAATGTAAAGTTTTATTATCTCTCATATATTCTTCGGTGGAAGGAAGGGAAAATGATGGAGAGATCAACCCTATCTTGATATTGGAGGATTGTATCCTCCTTTTGGAGGTTTATCCCTCCCTTTATATTTGGAAGCTGGAGCTACCTTTGGAATTCATTACTTCCCTTGAACAATAACTATTGATTGTTTCTCATATATTGTGCATGGTGCATTATGTTGTATTTGTGTAACTCTTATACTATTGTTCATTTCTCATTGGATAAAATTGAATGGTTTAAGTTTAAGTTGATTTTTTTTTAATTGTACTTGATACTGATTCACCCCCCTCTCAGTATCAACAATTGGTACCAGAGAGGGTTACCTTAAGTATAGTTTAACCACTAGAAGGAAGATCCTAAGCAGAAATGGAAGAGAACATTCCAAATGGGATTCCACCATTTGATGGAAGCAATTTTGAATACTGGAGTAATAGAATGGAAACTTACTTGAAAGATCTTGGGGGAGATGTTTGTTTCTCGGTTGCTTCAGGATACAATTCTTTGAAGAAACCAAAGACTGCAACTCAGAAGGAAGCAAAAAAGAACAACAAATAGACAATAGATAACATCCTATATGGATTGACAGATTCAATGAAATCCAAGGTGGGATCATGTGCATTAGAAAAATAGCTTTGGGACAAGCTACAAGACCTTTATGCAAGGGAAAGAGTAGAACAAGAAGAAGAAGTTGAAGCAAATTACAATATCTCAGATTTCAAAAAAGCAAATAGAGGTCAACTCTTTTTCTTTAATTTTGAAGGAGTAGGACATGTTGAATTTGAATGTACTCATCCAAGGATTGAAAGAGATGACACTGGAGAAGAAAATTCCAATGAATAAGAATAAAATCATGAAGAATAAATGATTCAACAAGAATATGAGAAACTTAAAAAATTGAAGCATGTTGATATTGAAAATAGAAAGCTCAAAGACATTCATAGAAAACTAAGAAGTGAATTGGGTAGTTGTGAAATGACATTTGTAAGGTTGAAGAAACAATTAGAATACTTGGAGAAACTAAGAGAAGAAACCATTTCCTTGAAAACTCTACTCGAAGAAGTAAGAAGAATAGGGGAAGTAAGGAATGTCCAAAGGATAACGAAATAAGAAGATTGTGAGAAACTTGAACAAGAAGTTGTCTCATTGAGGAAGAGCTTAAGAAAATATGAAGTGCCAAAATTCATAACACATATTGGATGCATGGGTGAAAATTCATACAAAGAAGATGCAAATACCATCAAGAACATTGAAGAAAGAGATACACAGACAGTTGATGAGAAGTGGACCGGGATACCAAAAAGAAGGAATGATTACAAAAGAGATGAATATCCAAGAAGACCTCCTACCTTGAGGAATCAAAGAAGCTTCAATTAGTATGAAGGGAACTACAAAAGAGTAGATCATGAACCCATATGGACTACATCACAAATAAGGTCACTTACTCCTAGGTATAAAATTTTTTTCTTGGTCATGGTTATACTTGCAAAAATTTTGGACATAAGGAAATTAATTGCAGAATTAATGAAAGGAACAACTATGCAAGAAACATGAACAATGTAAATAGAAGATATGGAAATAATTATGGATTTGTCAACATAAGTTATAATTCATTTTCTGCATTGATGGACAAAAATATTGTATGCTACAAATGTAATTATCTTGGTCACAAAGCATGAGATTGCAGATATATGAATGAATATGTCCCAATGCCAACCACCATATGGAGAAGGAAAGAGATTCCAAACAATGAATATTGTCGAAAAGCATTGAGCGCTAAATAATGTAAAGAAGAATATGAATGGTATATAGACAATGGATGTTCTTCACACATGACCAAGGATCAAGAAAAATTCATTAGCTTGAAGAGAAAGCGTGGCAATGTTGCATTTGGAGATGAATCATCTGCCAAAATCATTGGAAAAGGTGTAGTAGAGATTGGAAGAAAAAATGTAAAAGCAAAGAATGTCCTATTGGTTGAAGACTTGAAGAATAATATGCTCAGTGTTAGTAAAATGTGATATCAAGGATATACTCTCACATTTGACTCACAAAGATGAAAAATTAAAGAAGAAGGCTCAGGAATATTGGTTGCAACTGAAACAATAATACCAAGTAACAAATAATTCTAAATACATGAAAAAGCTCCAAGGAAGAAAGAGACCAGAAAAATGAAGTGTTATTAAGTGATATATGTTCAGGGGGAGAATCCCCAAAGAAGAGAGTTAACTTTTTCCATTAAACTAAGGCAGAGCAGCCCTACCCTTTGTCATTGATGTAAAAGGGATAGATAAATTGGGATCATGATGACAAGGGGAGCATGAGTGTTTCCATCAATGACAGAGGGGGAAATTGTTGGAAGATTAGTTGTTGTCATTAATGTCAACCCTAGTCTTTGGTTTTGGACCACAAGATTGATGAAGGTATTTGGACATGAAGGATAGTGCACATCCAGACACAACACCCATGGATGGATAATATACATCATACTGTTTCCGGTATTATGTGGCACATCACGTGGATCCCCTTGGTTGAGGATAAATGAATTTTTGAAGATGACAAAGTGAATTGAAGAAGGAAGTTCAGGTCAACCCTGAATATAATTAAATAAAATAATTAAAAAATAAGAAAAGGTCAAGTCGGCCCTAATGTTAAAATGAAGTGACATAAAAGGTATAAATACATATCATTATACATTCATTTTAAGCACACACAAATTGAATTTAAGAGGAAATCTGAAGTAAAAAAGGTTGGATTTCAAGGGAGGATGAAGTCTTTTGGTGATGTGTTCTAAGGTATATTATTTATAGGTCATCTTACCATTTTCGATATAATTTTTTTTCTAGAACGATTCAGATGGTAAAATTAGTATGGTATTGAGAAGACATATATAGGTACCTGTGGTAAAAATTTCAGCTCCTTGTTCACTATACTTTTGGAGCTACCCTCTGTGGAAGATAAGGTTTTTGACTAGTCCTGAAGCTAGTCATAAACATGTGTTATGGGTAAAACGGTCATAAATTCTTCATATATAATCCAAATGAAGTGTGACCAATTTCATTGGAAAGAGTACAGGTTGTAGTTTCTTATGTGAAAATTTCAAAATATGATGTTAAATATTGAGTGTGGGGCATTATGTACAAGTTCTCTCTCCTGAATAAACCAAAATTGAATAAGGTCTACCATTCTCTCTATAACTTATTTTTGGAGAGGATTAAAGGAGTGAAAATTGGAGGAGTTTCAAAGAATACATTGATTTATATTATCTATAGGATTGGAGTATTCTAAGAATTGAAGAATTGTGGAAGTTGAAGAATTCTTAGGAAGCATTATCTGGTTCTAAGTGATGGTTATTTGATGGTGATGATTTAATGTAATTTTTTATTATCTCTCATATATTCTTGGGTGGAAGGATGGGGAAAGGATGGAGAGTTCAAACCTCTCTTGATATTGGAGGATTTTATCTTCCTTTTGGAGGTTTATCCCTCCCTTCATATTTGGAAGTTGGAGCTACCTTCGAAAGTCATTACTTCCCTTTAACAATAACTATTGATTATTTCTCATATATTATGCATGGTGTATTGTTGTGTATTGGTGTAATTCTTATACTATTGTTCATTTCTCATTGGATGTAATTGAATGGTTTACGTATAAGTTGAAAAAGTTTTTAAATTGTACTTGATATTGATTCACTGCCCTTTCAGTATCAACAGAAAAATATCAAATGAAAAGGGAAATTACAAGTGAAAGCTAAAAATGACCCAAAATTTTTACCCAAACAAAATTTTTACTTTTTGCAAACTAGTTTTATCTAACCCTTTTTCACATTTATATTACCTATCATTTATTTTTTTTCGTAATTATCGTCATTTTTTAAGGAACCGCTCACACTTTTTTGCCAGGATGATTTGTTTAAGAGCGAAGATATAAAGCATAATAATTTTATAACCTTTTGATATCTCCGAGAAAATGTCATCCTCCTTTGAGCTCATTAAAATATGAAGAGTCATCTGTTGGGCTATAATTTAAAACTTTTTCGGTCCAAACCGACTAACTACAAAAAATGAATAATCTACTCAAATATCGACTAGAAGAGTTCTCCATCGTATTATTTTATGCTTTTTCAGGCCTCCCAGACTAAGATTAGGAAAAATAACACCCACAAAGTCTACTTTAAGTTCTTTTCAAATTCCCCAAACATGAAAAACAACCGAGTTTTCCTTCTCTAGACTCATAAAACGATACATTGAAGGTCCCATATGGGTATGAACCATTAATTCTTCTAGTTTGTTAAACCTAGGAATATGAACTTACCGAAGGTGATTTATACTGAGAACATGTTATCCTCCTCAAACTCGAAAAACATGAAAGAGGTTGTGGATGAGATGAAAATATTGTTATGATTTTCATGCTTCATGGGAGATAGAAAGAATGCATGTAGATATGTAAGGGTTGGGTTTTTGCTAAATAAGAGAGTTTATTATTGCTAAGCTAGTTGTAGATGAGTTTACCTCTATTTATTTAATTCCTTTTATGTTGAAATACATTCAATGAATACAAGAGATAAAGTGCATCCAGATCTGAGCACTTTGGTGTTTAACTATTTTATTCTGAATGCACTTTGTGTAGGATTCAACCTCTATAGTAATTGTATTTGAG
Source organism: Picea mariana (assembly GCA_032191745.1). Taxonomy (NCBI): domain Eukaryota; kingdom Viridiplantae; phylum Streptophyta; class Pinopsida; order Pinales; family Pinaceae; genus Picea; species Picea mariana. Next base: position 24,972 of record JASDQU011028170.1, read on the forward strand.
GGATATTAAGAGTAATATAGAAATTATGGAGGACATTTTCTTTGTACCTTGTATATTTTGGTTTGAATGTATGTGTGTTATCTAGTATTTTTCACAACACTTAGATGAATTTTATGAAGGAATGCAAAGTGAATGCATGGCTATGAATGGGGCGTTTCTTGTATGTATTGTTCCTTTATGATACAAATAAAACCTATGGTCTTTGTGACTATCATTTTGTATTAGGTAAGACCTTTAGTCCCTAAGTATTGAATATGGAACAATCTATGGGGTATTTGTTGCTAAATCCTTTGGAACCTAGATTTGAAACCCAAAACAAAGAAATGGAATTCTATTGGGTGACCATATTGAGTGACCATGAATCCCATGGAATACTCTAAAACATCAATATCTATTTTAAATGGATGATGTAGGTCAAGAAAAGTGATCCAGTGCTTAATGACCTGAATTTTATTCATTAACAAAAATTCCCACGAAGTCGATCACATATTCCATATACTTGATAATGTTTATTCTATAAGAGAACATATCCAAGTTTATACATGTTTTATGTCATGTTAGAGTGTTAATCACATTTTGAAGTTATTGCAAATTCTCATGCCATGATCTGCTTTAAAACAATATATTATCCAATTACACATTTCTTACAAAATGCCTAAGAACGTCATTTATATAACTCATTAAAGTAGTATGTTCATTGGTTATACCAAAAAATATGAGAAATCACTAAAACAAACCTTCACATTTTTTAATGTAGTGTTCTAATCATTTGACAACTTTATAGGGATTTACAGTTATCTTGACTTAAGTTCATGTTTTTTAAAGAACTTAAAATCCTCTAAATTTTTTTGTAAATCATCTATTCCATGGAGAGGATACCTACTCATTATTGAAATATTGTTGGATCCATGTGGTTGATTCACATAACCCATGTCCCATATTTGCAAAGAACTAAGGAATCAATTACATTATTACAAGAAGGTAGGTTGAATGTTCCCTTTGATCACCAGTTCTTACTTTCATGATAAGGTGATTCATAGATTGCTTCCTTCTTTCATCTAGTTTTTGTTCTAAGGAACCTAATGTGGAATTGGATAAAGGACCAATTCCTTCATAATTTATTCAAATGTATAATTCTTATCATTGTCATTGTCCATAATTAGATACATCGGGTTGTATTTCACCATGTATGTGTATGGAATAGTCTTTCGATATTTCCTCTTTATTGATGATGATTGAGTTGGCTAGGGTTGTTGATGACGATGAAAAAAAATTCAATGATCTAGGATTATATTTATTTATTTCTCTTCCTTTACCATTATTATGATGTGTAGTTGAGCCTACATTATATGTAGAGATTCACGATAATAATGTATTTTGAGGATTGCATTTAGATTCATCATGCTAAGCTAAATTATGGTAATTACACAATTTTACTATATGATGATTGTTGTTTTATTCCCTAACAAGTACCTTACTTAAAATGCGTATTTCCACTCTCACTTGTTTATTGAATAGTCTATTGGGTATACATTTTTGTTCTTTAACTTCCATTGGTCATCTAAGGTTTCTAGTTGAAAGGTAAACCTATCTGTTAGGTAGAGAAGAATCCTTTATCATTTAATTTATCCAGAAGCTTGATATAATAATGGAGTTGTTATGGAAGTGTGCCAATAGTAAGTAATTTCATCCTTTTCTAGATATAAGGAAATACAAAAATGATGTATTTTAAGACAAGTAACATTTTTTGATCACTAATTCCAAGTTGGTGGAATTCATTATTATAATTATGTACAATTTTATCTTTTAAATTAATTTATATGTTCTCATTTCTTCTGTTAATGTTCCATGTACTTGGGTGAATAAAATTATGTACTAACATTATTCATGAAATTATTCCATGTGTCAATGGGGTATGTTAGTTCATATTTTATATTAAAAACATTTTCTTGGATGCAACCTACAAAAGTTGATGTTTTCAAGTATGTTATTGTTAATGTCTAGGCAAAGCCCCATGTTATGTATAAAAAACCTTATTAATTATTAGATATTAAATTATTACATTTCTAGTGCTATATGTGTGGGTCAGTTAGAATCCTTCATTGCAACCTTTCATCATAATTGTACCCCTTTGTCTCCTATATATATATCAAGGATATGTAGTATTAGGATAATCTTATATCATATCACATTGTACTATAAGTTGGATATATTGTAAAATGATGTTTTCCCCTCAAAGTGGACTATAATTCATTGTGTTTTCATCACTTTTAAGGTGTTGTATCATAACATTTGGTATCAGATCCTTGATCCTAGGGTTTTTCTTCCTCAAGCAATTCATGTTGTAATTTTCACTATAATTTTCTTTCGGAGTGAGTTCAGATAGTGAAACTTGGGGGATGTTTATAGTACATAAAAAGGAACTTGTGGTTAAAATTGTAGCTTCTGGGTAATTTTACCTTCATATATACACACTGTGGAAGATAGGATTTTTTACTAGTTCTATAACTAGTCTCAAACATGTGTTTTGGGTAAAAAAGTCGTATCTTCTTCATAGAGGATCCAAATTCCATGAGACTATTTGAATTGGAAAGAGTACAATCTGTAGTGTTTCTGGTACATGTTTCATAATCAGATACAAAATATTGGGTGCATGGAATTCTATACAAGTTTATTCTCCCAAAAATTTCAAAAGTCAACCAGTTTTGGGAAAATTACCCTAACTTCCACTTGGCACATCCAATTTTGGTCAGACATGTGGAATTTAAGAGAGGAAATATTTGAGTAATATAGGAAAAATTTTCATACTTATAAGGGAAGAAATTTCAAAAATACATCAGAAGGAAGGTTAGCAAGGAGAACAAACTCCAAATTAAGAGTTGAAAGGTATGTAAGTTACAATTGACATAACTTTTTATTGCAATAAATATTTCTAGTGATTCAAAAATTGTGATAAAGAGTATTATTATTCTTATTGCACTTGGGTTCAAAAAAAATGTCAAAACCAATTAAACCTCCCAAAGTCTTATCTATAAATCAAGAATAAAATCAGGAGATACATAATGAGCCATCCAAATTGGAGGTTCAACTTAATGAATTGAGTGTTAGTTCAATAATAATGGATGAGTTGGTAAACTCACAAATAAAAGAAATGGAAAATATTATCGATGAAAATAAATAAGAAAAAAAATTATGATTAAGGAAATGGAAAATTCCATGTCTTCCATGATCTTTCAACCTTTGGATGAGAGACTCCCTAAAGGAGATATCAAAATGAAAATAACTCATGAAAATAAAGGTATCATTCATGTTGAACAAACTTCCAATAATAAGTAATTTCTAACTTGTGAATCTAACTCTAACAGTGGAGTTAATTATGGTGGGGGCCTAAATTCTACTTTCTCAAGATTTATTTAGAGAAGTTTGATGGAACAAAGGTGTTTACCTAGAAGAACCAAATAGAGAAATATATTGAACTACATAATATTATGGATGATAAGAAAAGGATTCAGATAGAAACCTTGAACTTTGAGAAGACTCCTATCAATGGTATCAATGGATAGTGAAAATGAAGATCCATTTTTATCATTATACTCGAGGTTTATTTGCAAGAGACTTAGAAGAACAATATGGGAAAGTGTGGGAGAAAGAACATTTCATTCAATTGATAATAATCAAGAACTTATATGATATTGAAGATTATAATTTGGAATTTCATATATTGGCCACAGGGGTGGATGACATAAGTGTTAAACAATTTTTGGAAGATTACATGGGTGGATGACATAAGTGTTAAACAATTTTTGGAATATTACATGGGTGGATTAAAACAAGAGATCAAACATGATATTTGATTAAGACACCCTACAAATATTATGGGAGCTATGAAAAATTCTCATCATATTCAATCCAAAAACAAGGCTATGCGCAATTCTACCATTGGATCATACACAAATGCAAAGATTGTTTTGGGGGTCCTAAGACAAGTGTACCTTAACCAACAAGGTTGATCCATCAAAAAATGGATGAAATAAGAGCAAAAGGAATATGTTTTGATTGTGAAAACAGGTACAATAAGGGGCATAAATGTGGTCAAAATAAATTTGGTATATATCTATACCAATTTGAAAATATACATCAACAATAAACCAATAATAAACACCAAACCATTCACTAAAACACTGAACACAAGAAATAGAGAAAACCCTTGTGGTAGGGTAAAACCATATATTATTCCTTACAGAAGGAATGCAATCCTCAAGAAATAGATGCTTGTATATAACCAACATTCTTTTTCATGCGAATTACATTGCTTACATATCCTTTTATAGTATTTTCTATCTCCTAGGAACATTCTACAGAAGGAATCTTCTATAAATCTCATTTGTTATTTCTAGCTACCCATTTATTATGTGTAACTACCATAGTGGGCCTTATTTAATACTATGTTGGACCTAGTCCACCTTACATTTAATAGATTCCACTAATAATACCTAACCTCCATTCCCATTGGGTACCTACCATATTACCACACATACTACCTCCCTAGGTATAATACATTGCATCCCCCTTAATCATGTTTTGTCCCCAAAACATGAGAACATACCATATGATATGATCAATTGAGAATCATATCCAACTAGCACAAATTATGACCATCAATCCATCCTAATGTAAGATTAATATGATATCCAGTTGCTTCCTTTCCATCTTGTTCTATATTGTGTCAATGTTGTCAGGGGGTTGATTCTCTAACCTGATGTTTCCCTATAGTTCTAACAATCCTCCATGCACCTCTTGATTGGTTTGCTTTCTGGTTCCATGTTGGTGCATAGATGTGTTGATGATCACATCCTTTTTGTTTCCATATTTTTTCATAAGCGTTGGTAGGCCTCATGCACCACTTGACTCGTTGCCTTTGTGTCCTCACTGGTGTGTAAGTGTGTGGATGATCATTCCCTTGTCTTGATGATTTTTTTTTCTTGATATGATGTGGATGGAGATATAAAACGACTGTAGGAATCTGTTCTTTTTTGTTGAAATATACAACACATTAATCCTTTGAGTCAATGACCACCTTAGATTCTCTATTATTTTCTTCTTATATCTTTGCTTCATCTTTTTCTATAGACTTTACCTCTGATTCGACTTCATAATTTGCATTAAATTCTGTGCTTGTTGTCGTAGGCGCTTATTTCTTACTAAGAGACACATCCTACAATGTAATTTTCAATTTCTTGTACCATAGTTTCAAAAAATTATTTTGTACATTAACATTAATTTTCCCCACTGACTCTATCCAAGGATATCCCAAAACAATGTCTACATCACCCATATCTACAGCCTCAAAATCTAAATGCAACACATATTTATCCATTCTAATCTTCAAATATTTAAAAGTTTTAACATTTTCACCTGTAACTTGTGAGCTTTGAATATTCTTTACAACAACTTTTAATCTATTAACCACCTGAACATTGATAAAATTATTCCTGCAATTGGGGTTAATAGAAAAAATGATATTTTCTTTATGAATAAAACCATGAGCATGTAATAAATATGCACTTGAAAATAAAACCTTAGTGCATTCTTTATCCTTAATATTGGAAAGAGACCAATTTTCTAAAAATACGGTTTTTATATTCTTTATCTAAAAGGTAAAAAATCTCATCAAATTTAACTTTATTCCACCATATACTAGCATCGTCCTTTAAATTTATCCATATCCCAAGTCACCATAGGAGTTCACAAGATGACTTTATATTTTTGATATATTTTGCAATACTAGGACCATCATCTCTTCCATTAAAATGCATCATGCTTGGAAGATATTAGCAACAAAAACTAGGCTTTAAAAAATAACTTGTTATAGAAAATCACAGATTCTTCGAGAAAAACCTTGAAAAAATAAAGAATTTAAAATTCTCATAACTTCACTTCCTGAAATTAGTTTTGGTTGATGTTTTTTTAAATTAGATATTTTTCCAAGAGGAATCGAAATAAAAAATTATTTTTTTAAGATTATGAGTAGAATGTTTCAAATCTGAGCCTGAAGTGCGCCACCCCCTTTTTCTTCAAACAATTCTATAAAAATAACCAAAAAATTATTCCCTTATTTTCCTAGGGAAAGAGATCTAATACAAAATTATATATATCTATACTGTTTTGAAAATATACTTCAGTATTAAACCAGTAATAAAAACCAAACCATTCACTAAAACATTGAATACAATAATTAAAGAAAATTCTTTAGGTAGGGTTGTTTAAGGAAAAATTCATGAGTGCGGACACAGACCAATCTCCCCAGATCCACCTAGATCTGGAACAAAACGTGACATAATACTACTCTTTCCCTAGATCTAGATATTGAATGAACTAAGAGAAATGGATGGTGGACATACCTTATGAACGCTCTCCTTTAATCTCTGTTGTTCCTTGCTCTTCTCTGATGCTCTTGTGTTGTCCAATCACAACAACACAAACCAATCACAGCAAAAGCATTAATCTATTCAATACCTAGTCTATACATGTGATCAAGGAATCATGTAATAAGATGACATCATCATTATGAGAAAGGGACAT
>JASDQU011028171.1:9710-24256 GCA_032191745.1 Picea mariana
TTGGTCTTATATTTAGTGAGGAAATGCGATGGAAAAACACAGGTGAAACATCAGGTAATGCGTTAAAAATGGAGAACATGGCAAGAAAAAATGATAGAGGAAAGGGCTCAGGGAACCATGGAAATTCTAGGAAGGGTCGATCCAAATCCAGACTGTGAAAGATAGAGTGTTGGAATTGTGGGAAGAAATGACATTTGAAGAAATATTGTAGAGCTCCAAAGAAACAAAGAGATGGACAATAAGAGAAAAATCAAGAAGCAAATGTAACAGGTGATGTGTTACAAGATGCTTTGATTCTTTTTGTAGATAATATTTCTGAGTCTTGGGTAGTATATTCAGGGGATTCATTTCATGCCACACACCATAGGAAACATTTTCTAGATTATGTTCAAGGTGATTTTGGACAGGTTCATTTGGTTGATGATGCACCATGCAAAATTGTTGGAATGGGTAAGGTACAAGTAAAGAAAAAGAATGGAAACCAATGGTTATTGAAAAAGGTAAGACATGTACCATATCTAAGGAAAATTATGATTTCAACAAGGAAGTTGGAAATTCAAGGTTGTATATCTATATTTATAGATAAGGCATGGAAGGTCACCAATGGATCACCAGTGATAGCAAAAGGAGAGAAGGTAGGTACATTGTATTTAAGTAATGGTAATATTGATTCTTCTATCTCTTTAGATTCTATAGGAGTGGATACAACACTGTGGCATCATAAGCTTGGACACATGAGTGAGAAGGGGATGCAGATACTTCACAAAAGAAATTTTTTTCCAGATCTTAAACAAATTGATTTGGATTTTTGTGAGCACTATGTTTATGGAAAACAAAAGAGACTCAGATTTCTTTGAGTTGGAAAAGAAAAGAAGAGTGAAAGGTTAAGTCTTGTGCATACAGATGTATGGGGACAAACTCATGTATCATTCCTTAGTGACTCTCATTATTATGATACTTTTATTAATAATACAACTAGAAAAACTTGGGTTTATTACATTCGACAAAAATTTGATGTTTTTGACACTTTTAAGAAATGGAAAGCTTTAGTTGAGAATGAGACAGGAAAAATATTGAAGTGTCTCAGATCAGACAATGGAGGTGAATATTGCAATAAGGAGTTTGATGATTACTGTTCATACCATGGGATTCATAGAGAGAAAACAATTCCAAGACCACCATAAGAAAATGATGTGTCAGAATGGATGAACAAGACAATCATGGAGCATGCAAGGAGTATGAGATTGCATGCAGGGTCTCCCTTATAGTTTTGGGTAATTGCTGTAAATATTGTTGTTTACTTAATAAATAGAAGACCTTCAAGCTCTTTGGATGGTGGCATTCCAGAGGAGGCATGGACAGATAAAAAGGTAAACTATTCATTTCTGAAGACATTCGGTTGTGAAGAGTTTGTCCATATTTATAGAGAAAATAGAACAAAACTTGAAGAAAAAACCAAGAAGTGTACCTTTATTGGATACTGTGTTAATGATTTTGGTTATCTCTTATGGGATTATGAAAATCACAAAATCATTAGGAGTAGAGATGTCATATTCAATGAGAAGGTCATGTACAAAGATCAGTTGCAAGGAAAAAAATAGGTAAAAGAAAAACTAGAATACATAGTGCTTGATGAGATCTCTGAAAAATAAATTTCAAAGGTACAAGAAATTCAAAATGTACAACAACATGAGAAAAATGTACCTAAAAATCCTGCAACTGTTTTTAGAAGATCTACTAGGTTAAGTAGACCCCCTGGACGATACTCTCCTTCATTGTATTATTTATTGTTGGCTGATTCTGGTGAACCAGAAAGTTATGAAGAGGCAATGCAGGTATAAACTAAAAAGAAGTGGGAGCAAGACATGAAAGAGGAAATGGATTCCTTGGTAAATAACCAGAATTGAGACTTGGTTCAGTTTCCTGTAGGAAAAAGAGCATTGTAGAATAAATGGGTTTACAAGTTGAAGGAAGAAGATGGAGGAAAAAAGTGGTACAAGGATAGACTTGTTGTAAAGGGGTTTGTACAAAAGAAAGGTATAGAATTTGATGAAATATTTTCTCTTGATGTTAAGATGAATTCAATTAGGACTATTTTAATTCTTGTGGTAGTAGAAGATTTGCATCTTGAACAATTAGATGTAAAAACAACTTTTCTCCATGGGGATTTGGAGGAAGAGATTTATATGCAACAACCACAGGGGTATGAGGTCAAAGGGAAGGAAAATTTGGTATGCAAGTTGAATAAGAGCTTCTATGGCCTAAAGCAAGCTCCAAGGAAGTGGTATTTTAATTTTGACAGGTTTATGACATAACAAGGTTATAGTAGATGTCATTCTGATCACTGTGTTTATTTTAAAAGGCTAGAAAATGGAAGATATATTATCTTGCTATTGTATGTAGATGCCATGCTTGTTGCAGGGTCTAATATAGAGGATATAAATGTACTCAAGAATACATTAAGTAATTCATTTGTGATGAAGGATTTGGGTGTTGCAAAGAAAATCCTTGGTATGAGAATAACAAGAGATGGGAAAAACCACAAATTGACATTGTCTCAGGGTGAGTACATAGAGAAGGTGTTGGAGAGGTTTAGAATGAAAAATGCAAAACCAATTAGTACACCTTTGTCCAACCATTTAAAATTAACTAAGGAAATGTGTCCCAAGATACAGGAGCAGATATAATACATGTCCAGGGTCCCTTATTCATCAACAATTGGTAGCTTGATGTATGTGATGGTTTGCACAAGACCAAATATTGCACATGCAATGGGAGTTGTGAGTAGCTATATGAAACATTCAGGTRAAGAACATTGGGAGGTAGTAAAGTGGATTCTTAGGTATTTGAGAGGTACTTCTACTCATGCATTATGTTTTGGAGGTWCAAACATTGTTCTAYAGGGATATGTTGATTAATATATGGCAGGTGATMAAGATAGTACGAGGAGTACCACAAGGTATGTTTTTACTATAGGTGGAACAACAGTAAGTTGGATTTCAAAACTAMAAAATATTGTTGCAGTTTCAACAATGGAAGCAAAGTATGTTGCTTCTACAGAGGCTAGTAAAGAGATGATTTGGTTACATATGTTTATGGAGGAATTGGGAAAGAAGCGGGAGAATGGCAGTTTGTCTTGTGACAACGAGAGTTCCATTCTTGCTAAGAACTCAACATTCCATTACAAGACTAATCATATACAAATCAGGTACCATTTCATATGATCAGTCTTGGAAGATGGACAATTGAAGTTGGAAAAGATACATACTAGCCAAAATCCTGCATAGATGTTAACAAAGGGAGTAACCAGAGAGAAATTGAGTTCCTTCTTATTTTAAGTTGGTATTCAAGCATGAAGGTGAAGATGAGAAATTTTCCAGGTCCAAGGTTGATCATAGTCCAACAGGTACAATTATAGTGGAGTTGTTGTGATCAGTCTCCAAGTGGGAGATTGTTGGTTGTGGAGCTTGATTATGTTCCTGATTCAGATGTTTATTTCGGTCGTGATTGGACCCCATTCCCTAACGAGGGGGTGTGGGGGTATTTCCCTACCACAACTGTCATGAGGGGGGGCAATGGAAATTTTTGTAGCCCCCCCTTGTGGGGGATTTGGGGGTAGCACGCCCGAAGTGAAATATTGAGGAAAATTGCCTTGTAAAATATTGTAATTTCATAGTCACTCTAGACCATTCATTATAAGGTCATAGATCTAATGGTAGAAGTTATTTTAGGGTTCTTTTCCATAAAAGGAAACCCTCTTTTATAAGGGACTTGTATTATGAGAGAGGAGACTGTGAGAGAAAGAAGAGGAATTTACAATGGGTTTGTTGTAGGTTGTATCCCTTCATTTTGCTCGATAATAAAAATGAAGGACTTGGAAATTTATCTAGTGGACGTATCCCACACTGGGTGAACCACGTATATTTGTGTCTCTATTTTATTATGTATCTTCTATGTTTTATTTCCACATTTGTTTTATTTTATTGCTCTGTGATCCTGTTTAACTAACAATAGAATCTAGAGATAATGTCAAAAAAGAGGTAACCATTTTGTTCCTATCCAAGGAAGGGACAACATTGTGTTGGCATAAGGGTAGACCTAGGGTTCAATGCTTACAACAGTGCACCAAAAAAACCCTAACTACCGACCCTTTCGGCAACACTTGCGAAGTAGATGAAGTCTCACCTGAGGTAGAGGCAAGGGTGGTTGCAGGACTCAAGTGTTTGCAACCTTAGATGGGACATAGATCTGTGATTGTAAAACCTTAACAGAGCACTTAGCAATTATAGTTCAGGAGATCTATGCACACTCCGCTAGATCCTTCTTCCCTGAGCTACAACACAAAGCCTCTTCGCAGTCTATTATAATCACTTGCACCTAGCCTTGAAAATCTCACACAGTATGCACAAATCATTTACAATCATCGCTTGCGCATAGCATAGCACCAAAAACCTCTTCTCCAACTCTTTCTTACATCGCCTAGACTTCTATTTATACATTACAAAAAGGGCCTAAACATGGGTAAACCCATGGGCCGACATCCCCATACCTGTTACATAAGCCCAAAACCCAAAAATACCAAAAAAGGGGCCAAGATCGCGTGATCTCTGCTTCGACTTGCGCTTCACCTTCGACAGCCTGTCGAAGTCCCAAAAATAGGTCAAACATGACCAAGGATCCTTAAAACTTGGTCAAGGGCCAACAAGCCGCGAACACTCACCTGTGACTCATCTCGAGTCACTCTGGTATAGGTAGCTCTACTTCAAAAACCTCGAGCTTGGATCAAGTTGCTTCGACCTATTGCTATTCCACGGCCTCCTGATCGGTGAACTATTGGAGAGATGCTTCATTGTCAGGTCCCTCTAAGTGCTGCTCAACTGCAGCGACAACTTGTTCCAGTTCTTCTCCTCGGCCTTCAATCTCTGTGAATAGTTGGCAAGCCTCATCCTGTTTTGGTTGGAGCCTCTGAGTCACATTCATGACTTTGATCTGAATGGTGTGGACCTATTTTTGAGCAGTGAGTTGTTCTTGGGATTGCTTCATCCTCTCAATGACTAACAGGGGCTTCAACTGCGCCTGTACTATTTTTTCTTGCTTCTTTCCCTCCTGGAGTTGTGACTCCAGTGCCTTCAATTAAGGATCCTCAGTGAGTCTCTCATAATTTTTGGCACTGTGATCACTTAGCTATTTACATTCCATGGCCAGGGCCTTGATTCTCTCAACCACACTTCGAGCAGTTGCTTCTCTTTGATATCGCACATCCTACGGAGTGTTGGGCACTGTTCATAGCTCTAAATCTGCTATTCTTTGTTGAAGTTGTTGGATAGCTTCCATGAGTTGTGCTACTTGATGCTCTACTCGGTCTTTTTCCTTTGGCTCTAAGCCCGTCATAGATCCAAGTGCTCTGTCGAATGCTTCTTTGAATCCAAGCTACTCTGCGAGAAATTGCTTGTTTTCTTGCTTGACCTGTGCCCTCTCTTCTTCAAACTTGGTTTGAAGGTCATCCTTCTCCTTTTGTGAAACCTGACATTTTTATACCATTTCTTCTTGGGATTGTTTCAGGGCTATTGTGACCTGGTCTTTCTCATCTTGCACTCAACAAAGGTGAGCTTCGGTCACATCAGCTAGTCTGGGGAGTTGGGTAGGCTCATCTCCCAACTCTGGTTCTTCTGGTGGTGGGGGAACAGTGGATACTGCACAGGTGGATTGGAGGGCCTGTTGTACCCCTCTGAGTTCAACCTTAATTATTTCATACATATCCTCCTACTTGGCTTCATGTTTTTGCAAGATTTCCTACGAGGCATCTGCTACAGCTGCGATGATGCAGTCAAATTCATCGACCATGAGCATAGTCTACATCTTAGTTAAGGTGGATCTGGATTTCTTTCGGGAAGTGGGTTTCATGGGGGAAACCTTCCTTTTCTTCAAGAGATCAGCCTCATCAATAGGATCCCTAGGTGGTGTTACTTCACCTTTCTTCCACTGGTCTTCTTTGCTATTTTTCTCTTCTACTTCATCATCACCTCCTCATCTAAGTGATACTGAAGAAGTTTCTTCTGATGCACTTCTTAAGTTTTGGACCTCTTCGGTCTTCTTCCTTTTGTTGGGTCCAGGAGTATTCTTTGCTTCATGAGTGGTCTCCAGGCTACCAATTATTTTAGGTTCTGACATTTCTATGGGGTCAGCGGGGATGAGGAGCTCTGCAGACCAGTGCTTGGTTATCTCTTCGAGGTCCTCCTCTGTGATCTTGTAGTATGATTAAAGATCTTATTTATGCTCATCTGTGCGTGCAATGATATAAATGAAGTGTCGATCTGCACAGAAATTCATTAGAGGTATGAACTGATACAGAGTGTTTGGCATCATGCGAGGGACAAATTCGATGGCTCTCTTCAACTGAAGATAATACATGTGGAATACTGCGTTTGACTGCCACTATTTTCCCATATCACTCGAGTACCAGAGCGTGGTGAACTTCGCAGTGAGTGGCTTGAAGGGTTCACTGTCTAGGAAGGTCACACCATCCGGCATCTCCCAAGTAGTAAATGCTATGAGGATCAGGAGCCATCTAAAATGGAATTCATAGCCCTGATCCTGAGCTTCGTAGCAATCTAATTCCAGCTAGTTGACTAGGTACTTCACCCAGTTCAGTTGGATTCCTTCTACACATTTCTCGACAAGGTAAAAAACGAATCCTATGACCTGTGTAGGTCTGTTCTTTCTCACGAGATTTCCTGCGATCAACTGGCAAGCCAGATGCACTTCGCCATTCTAGATGGAAGCTACCTTATAGCCTCGCATCCCCTTTTCTACATCACCATATGTGTCTTTGATCCTCTGTGCCAATCTGCGATCTCTAGCCTTCCCTGGGTAGAAGTCCTATGGGTCAGGTCCCTACATGCTCAATCCAATGATCATATGGATCAACGTTGGATCGACTATGATGCGTCATTCTAACCATAGATAGCCACCATGGTAACATGAGAACATGAGATTAACATAGGCGTTAACCTCCTGGTGCCTTCCAAAATGTGGAATTTTCATCACATTCAAGAGGGTGGACTACGCGAGGTTCATAGTCCATGGATGGGGGATTATTTTCAAGTTCTTCTTGTTTGTCTTGGTCAAGTATTTGTAAGGAGCGAGCATACTATGGTTCTTGTGGTCTCCTAGGTTGAAGTCACTGAACTTCAACATCGTGATCTTATCCTATTGTGTTTTAACAACACGTATCCCCTNTATAGTCCATGGCTGGGGGATTATTTTCAAGTTCTTCTTGTTTGTCTTGGTCAAGTATTTGTAAGGAGCGAGCATACTATGGTTATTGTGGTCTCCTAGGTTGAAGTCACTGAACTTCAACATCGTGATATTATCCTATTGTGTTTTAACAACACGTATCCCCTTCGGGAGGTATGCAGTAACCATGGTGTAATCAAAGTCCCTTGGGACACTGTCACGACTCACCGTGCCAGCCAGAGGCGGTATGTAGTCGGGTAATACAGCCGGGATTAACTTCATGTTTTCCAATTCATCTCTGCTATCGGTCAGGATGGTCTGGATTCGTGAGCAGTTGATGGAGAGGATTGCACTCCCCTTGTCGAGGAAGCTTGAATTCCTGTGCACATCACTTTCTTAGCCATAAGGTCGATCATAACTTCTTCGACGACTTTCTCTATGATGCTGAGCTCGTCCAACATGCACGCTCAGATTAGGTAACTCCGGTGGATGAATGAGTGCTCAAAGAAATAGAACCAGTGTTGATCTTACTAAACACAGCATGGTAGCAATGAGTTGGCTAGGATACAATTCACAAAAGTGTTTTCGGTGCAAAATTCGACACAATAAGTAGGCAACGGTGTAACATATATATCCAATGGACAAGAGGCCTTCACCAATGTGGTTCTATCCATTACAGCGTAGTCCCAATGGTCTGATGGCAAGATTTCTGGCCATAATTGTTGTTCTAACTATTCGAGGCATCAGTCTAACGGTTATAATGCCTTCAACGACTATATTGCTTCACCATGGCGAAGTGCCATGTTGTGTTGTTCTGATATCCCGACAAAGTTCTAGTTTTGCAAACCTTCTTTCTGCAAAGTCCCTTCTGGCACATTCTGCAACTTTTCTATCTTTTCTCTCTTCTTACTCATCTTTCTATCCTTCTTCCCGGTGATCTTCGTCTTGGTATTCCTCTTTCCATTCAGATTCATGTCTTCTTTTCACATAGTAACTTCGCGTTGTTGAGATTCTTTCATAGGATTAGAGATTAATATTGCTTCTGTATTTGGGGTAGGTGCTCTATTCGTCTGTGAATCTTCTTTTTTTCTTTCAACTTCGACATCCAAGTTTCTGGTTCTAAATAGCTTTGATTTGTTCTTCTTTTCTTCAATCAAGTGCGCTATCCTCCTAGTCATGAAATCTTTTAATTCTTGCTTCTTTTGTTCTAAGACTTCCTCTTCGTTTCTTCTGGCCTGATCAATTTCAATCTAAGTTTTTTCTAGTAATATAGAAAATGGGGCGATGTTCTCAATAAATTTAACAACCTCAAAATCTTCCTTTGTCAAAGTTTCATGAACACTCATAGATGTCTGGGTAAGTCTTCCACATAGGGTTATCAACTTTCCTCTAAATAATCCTATTCCTCCCAATGAAGGAATCATAGCAGGCTTTCCTAAAGTTTTCCAAGTTCTTTCTGTCATGATATTTACCTTTGTTTTCTCATCCAGAACACAGTTAATTTCAAAGTCTCCTATTCTTGTTTCTATGCATTGTTTTTCTTTGAAGATCTCTGATAAGTTGATATTTCTGTGATCATTTAGGGTTTCTTTCATTTGTAGCAAGAGATTCTCTGATTTTTTCTAGGGTTCTGCCATGGTCTCAGTTTCTTGACTTTGCTCAAGGTTCTCTTGTCTCATATTCATTCTTTCAAGCTTAGCAATCATTCTAGGGAAATCTAAAACTTCATGATCCATAGCTTTACAACAAACACAACTACGTATTCGACCAAAGAATTCCTTAGCAAGATGTCCCAGTCTTCTGCAACTATAACAAAGAGTTAATCCTCTCTTTCTTTGAAATGATCCCCAACCTTTCCTATACTGTGCACTAGGATCATAGTAGCTAGCCTGCAAAAATTTATTTCTAGGATCTTGCATACATTTGTTAGTCCAAACATTATTTCTATGCATAGGAATAACATATCTTTCACTAATTTTGTCAGATCTACTCATATCAAACCTTCTTTCATCTAGTTGTGCCCTACTTTTCAATCTAGGGTAAAATTTATCAACATACCTAGATCCATAATTTTGAAACAAAAATTTCCACTTATCTTACCTTTTCCATCAAAACTTTTCACTGTTCTTACCTTTATCAGAGCACAAAGCTTTACGATCTTACCTCTTTAACCAAAAAATCTTACTTTACTTTTATCATAGCACAAATCTTTCAGGTCTTACCTCTTTTCTTCAGATCTGACTTTATTTCTTGGCATAGAGCTTCACAAGTTAAGTAGAATACTGCGTACTAGGGAAACAGATCTACACACGAAGCTTTCTCTTTTCTTCAGTTCCCAACAATCACAGTTTCACGTCCTGGCAACGGAACCATTTGTTGGCACATGGGAAGACTTAGGGTTTAATGCTTACAACAATGCACCAACAAAACCCTAATTACCGACCCTTTCAACAACACCTGCAAAGCAGATGAAGTCTAACTCGAGGTAGAGGTAGGGGTGGTTGCAGGACTCAAGTGTTTAAAACCTTAGCTGGGACACAAATCTGTGATTGTAACACCTTAACAGAGCACTTAGCAGTTATAGTACATCAATATTTGTCTTTAGCTTACAGTGTAGATAAACCCTAATAACAGATCAATGAAATATTAACACATATCAATTAGATTCAAGCACTAAGCATACCAACATAGATCAGATCTGGCATTCATTCACATTGTTCAACACTAAGCTATCATACTAGATTCTTCTAAGCATATATCAGTGCACTAAGCATTTAACCACATAAACAAGAGAATGACCATAAAGTACAAAGCAACCACAACACATGATATACGTGGTTCACCCCCACCCTGGGGCTACATCCACCAACTCTTCTTATTTACWTCTTTCTGTCAATMTTCTACATGCACARAGCCATGATATCTTACTCCACAGAGGACAKGAGATTTGCACGCAATTTGCTGCAATTTTAAGTTTTTCAAAATTTGCTGGAATTTGTACAACATTATACCATAAGGGATGAATTCCTCTGCCCACCATTTCTAGACGAACTCTTGAAAGTCAAGATGATMTAACCAAAAAAWTTCCAATCTRAAAGKCTTGTGCCTGGGTGTGCATGAGATGTCCATCAAGAGCTGGATGGGCCAGTGATCTGAGCTAGTCACATTGAGAATAATGGATTCCATGTTTTTTCCATCCAACATTAGGTTTTATGAGATCGAGAATCAATCTATACGATAAGAAACTTGATAAGAGCCCGAATGTCTATGAGACCATGTGAACTCTCTGTTAATATTCTCAAGATCCACTAGAAAATAGGCCTCTATGAACTCTTTGAAATCCTCTCTATCCTTTTCCAATCTATGGTTTCCACCTGGATAACATTAAAATATCCTCCATGGAACCATCTATGGTCTTGGATAATTTCCTTCACGTCTTTCAAATTATTCAGAAATGCAGACTTCTCTGGAGGTGTGTGTGGGCCATATACATTTGTGATGTACCCTTCTTTATCGTAACCAATGGCTCTGAAGTGAGTTGAAATGGTCCATTTAGAGGAAAATAAATTATTGAGAATGATGGTTGCAGGGTTCAAGAGTATTGTGATCCCCCCTGTCGATCCTATGGAGTCAGTATTGACATAATCACAATCCCTCCAACATCTTGCAAAAATGGTTTTCGCTTCAATGTCATTGCATTTGATCTCCTACAAAAATAAAATGTTTGGATTCTCCTCCATGATACGATTTCTAAGGAGTCTTTGTTTTCTCCTTCCATTAAGGCCCCTTATATTCCAAGAGATGATATTCATGAGGAATATGGTGGGGGGATGGGAAAGAAGCTCTCAATAAGCAATTGGATCTGACCTAAATTAACCATATAAATTCATATTTCTCAAATTAATTGCTGGGTGGAATTTTTGCCTCGTCTTTTCTCTTCTTTCAACGAATATTGGGGTTCTTTGCTAGGGTCCAAATGGATTCCTATCCCCACTCTAGATTTAGAGGTGGCATGAGTGGTGGAATTAAGGTATCCTTTATGGACTTTCTGAAGCTACTCTCGGGTGCTGGATAACAATTATTTTTTGCGATAACCTTCCTCTAGACTCACCAAATCGATCTCTATTAATTGCTTCTCATCCAACTCTATCTCCATGTTGTCGCAGTCTTTTGTGACCTAATCTTGACCCAGGGGATCTACAACTAGGGTGGGGGTAATTTTCTCCAGCATTGGCTCTCAGATTACTTTGGATTTTCCTTAAATATTCTCCTGATCGGAATGCGGAGAGGCCCCTTCTAGATCATGAGAATCCATGATCTGGTTTAGAATATCTCAAAAGAATGGCTAGTTGATAGAGCCTTAGATGGTGTAGGGTTGGATTTTTCTAGTTTTTCTGTCATTTTCCTTGGACCTCGGTGAAGCCATCTTTAGGATTTTCAAAATTTGCAGCCATAGAACTTGGAGGGGAATTAAGTGGACAATATCTGAATAAATGGCCATGCCCCCATATTCTTACTTTTATATTCTCACTTGCCCCCACCAACAACTAGATTTCAATAGGGGATTCATCGCATCTGTCTCAATACGCTCACTTCGCTTTTCCAACTCAGTCCATCATCCCAAGACTACTGGGAGTCAATACGTCGACTCACCTTTCTATACGGTGATTTATGTGCCTATTTCACCGGACCAATACGACCGGGAATCGATATGTCTACTCACCTTTCTATCTCACAATTTTTGTGTCACTGCAAGACTGCACATCTCTCCATGAGTTGTCCATTTTTGGTTATAATTTCAGTGGTTCAATTTCTGAGTCTATTAGACAACCGGAAGTCAATACGTCCACTTTCCATGTCCCGTTCTATACGGCAATTTATGTGTCAATATGACAACTTCTCTCTTTTTATATATGTATATCGCTAAGAACACAACTCACTAATCTTTGAGTTTCTGAGAGGGAGAAATGGATCATATTCTCATGCTCATCATGGTGGCCTCTCTACCTGTAAGTGTTGCAATTGTTAATGGACGTGCTATGCTAGAGTATGCTCATGAGAAGAGGGATGTGGAAGCTCTTCCGTCTTTTAAAAAACATATCAAATCAGATACATCTGGAAAGTTGTCTAACTGGACAACGGAGAAATCAAAGGAGGTATGCTCTTGGTATGGTATTACCTGCAGGCGACACACTAGAAGAGTTGTCACGATCTTGATTATCTCAACCCCCGATGGAGAGGTACCCTTTCCCCATTTCTGGGCAACCTCTCCTTGTTGCACACGGTGAATCTTTATGGAAATTTTTTTATAGGGATAATTCCACACGAGGTTCGATGGTAAGCTTATCTTATATTGACTTCGGTGAAAACAATTTTAGTGGTCCAATCCCTTGGGATTTGGATTTGATGGGAAACTTATCTGTGTTGGACCTCTAGTTTAACAATTTCAGTGGTCCAATCCCTTCTGCTTTGGGTTCGATGAGAAACTTAACTTGTCTTGACTTGAACTTCAACAATTTCAGTGGTCCAATCCTTTCCACTTTGGGTTTGATGGAAAATCTATATTATCTGGACCTCGTAGGCAACAATTTCAATGGTCACATTCCTACAACTCTTGGTAATTGTACTCAATTGTCATGGCTAGACTTGTCTAATAATGATCTGGTTGGGAGAATACCATATGAACTGGGGTTGTTGCATAAATTAGTGTACCTTAATCTACAACAAAACAAATTGTTTGGGAGGATACCATCTCAATTAGGTAATTTGAGTAACCTTCAAGTTATGAATTTGAGTTTTAATCGGTTGAATGGTAGCATACCTAAAAACATCACTATTTTAAACAACCTTTTTGTACTTGATTTAGAGAACAATAATTTCCAAGGTAAAATTCCAAAAACTATAGGAAATCTAGAATCTCTTGTGTACATAAATTTATCTTCAAACAACTTAATTGGATGTCTTCCACATAGTATAGGTAAATTAAAATCTCTTTATACTTTGGACATAAATAATAACAATATTTTTGGAAGAGTTCCTTATAGTATTAGCGATTTGGTTTCACTTGAGATTTTAGATCTATCCAAAAATAGTCTAGAGGGATCACTTCCTAAGGGCTTTAGCAATTGCACTTCTCTTGTTATTTTCTCAGCTTCTTTTAATAACTTCTCTGGATATATATCTATATCTTTGGCCACTTGTACCAACATTCAACATCTTGATTTAAGTGCAAATAAATTGACAGGGGAACTTACTAGTTAGCTCTCATTTTTCGAAAACTTGATCATATTAAATATTGGTTATAATAATTTCCATGGTGATATTCCTAAATGGATTACAAATCTCATGAACTTGACTTACTTGGATTTATCCAACAATAAATTTAGTGGAAGAATACCATTTCATCTTGAAAGACTTAAGGGATTTGCACTCAATGTATCTTGGCTTGAAAAAAATAATATAATCTTTGAAAGAAATACAGACCCAACAAATTTTGTTATTGCATCTTTTGGCACATATATGGAAAACAATTTCTTCGATTTGTCTAGCAATAATCTTACAGGGGAAATTCTTATAAGCATAGGAAGTAAGAGTAGCTTGAGATGGATGAATTTATCTGGGAACCAATTGGAAGGACCAATACCCACATCTCTTAGTAACATATCTACTTTGGAGGTGTTGGACTTGGCCAAAAATAATTTGAGTGGACAAATTCCTCAAGAACTCTCTAACTTACATTGGTTGCGGGTTCTATATGTTTCATCTAACAACTTATGTGGGCCAATTCCAACAGGGACACAATTTTCAACTTTTGATGTAGCTTCATTTCAATGTAATAAATGCTTATGGGGGTGTCCTATAGATCGATGTAGCAATCAAAAGGAAAAACCTATGAAAAATGGTAGTAGTACTAGCAATAATAATCATGTTAAAGTGGAATGGTTGAGTCATGTGAATGAAAATGTGTCATTGATAACATTGGGGATAGGAATGGGGATTGGATTTGGGGGAATAGTTGCTATGTTCATAGTATGGAAGAGAGCTAGATGTTGAGTGTTAGCTTCCCAAAAACCAAAAGTATTTTATAGAGTGTATATGTTTTCTACATAGTAGGACATTGTATCTTATTACACCAAAATATAAATAAAAAAAATCTTATATTACATGTTGTTATGGTATCTATATTTTTCTTAAAATCAATAATAAGAAAAAGAAAATAATAATAAATAAGAAAGAATAACTATTTTAATTGACTAAGTTATACATGGTGGCACTTTACTCGGGCCGCTTCAGCCCTCATATATAGTCGA
>JASDQU011028172.1:7274-20331 GCA_032191745.1 Picea mariana
TTCCATCAATATTTTCATCATCTCTCTCATTTCTATGATAGCCTTTCTGAGATCTTCATCTTCTACAGGAACATGTTCATGACTCTCTTCATGAGCCATACTTGGTGAATGCCTCCTTGAAACTTGCGGTGATGATATAAGCTTCCTCCTTGAAGGATGAGAACTTGGCTCTACAATTTGAAATTCTCCTCTTGTGAGTTTCAACCTTGTGAGAATCAGAAAACAAAACACTTGCAAATAATCAAGTCTTCAAAAACCTATGCTCTGATACCAACTTGATCTAAAAATGAAGAAGAACTTGTATTCTTGAAAATATTTGCAAGTTAAAGCTATGTGTTAAAATGCAAATGGATCAACTTTGCAACATAAATTTAATAGAATTTACTCATTCAAGATGCATATAAACAACAGCAATAACAGTGAACAAAAAACACATAACACAACAAATGATAAAGGAGTTCACCCCTCTCTTGGGCTACATCTCCTGGTCCAGCTTCCAATGGATCATTTGTATTATTTTCTCAAAGTGCTCAAAAATGTGTTTTACAATGCTCAAAATGCCAAATAGACTGCTCCAATGGCTTCAGAACATCCAAAAACCCCTAGATGGGATTTTTCGGCACCTCGTTTGGCCAAAAATTGAAGAAGATAGGCTTCCTGGAAGTTCCCCTTCAAACTTGTTGTCTCTGCATCTACAAATCGCACCCTTGTTGGCTCAACCTAGCCCACACGCATATTTAAGCATGAAAACTTAGCATCGAACGAAACCGCGCAAACCGTGCAAACTGTAGGACGGTTATGGGTGCACCTAGCCCCTAACCGCTAGGGCTATGGTCGTATGACCCATATGAACGCGCACAAGTGCAAACATAGGCCCCCGTTTCCACAAGCCAATGGTTAAAGAACAAGTGGTGGGTCGTTTGTATAACCATTGAACCAAATTCAAACCAAAATGCATACCCGCACATGCACATATGGTCATATCGTTATAATGTATGCGATCGGGGGCTGGGGCTAAGCCCCAGCTCGGACCCCTGCGCCAATACATAACAAATCAAACTTAAATAAATATGAAACCATATATATAACAAGGATTATGGTATGGCATGTTGGCAATGCAAACTTTACAAAGGTTGTATTCATGGGTGGAGGTCACAGGGTCGAACCCGATGGACTCCAATAAAGTTTTATACAAGCAACCAATAACATGGTGCCACGTGGCAGTCCATGACTGGGCCACGTGGCACCGTACAACCAACCAAATACTACCACATGTCGAAATGTCATTCATTCACATCTACCAAATGTCTACCACTCATCCCTGCCACATGTCATATGAACTGCCACGTCAGCAGCTGTATGGACTGTATAGATTGTACAGTCAACATCCCTTTTTTTGCCTGTTTGTCATTTTGAACAGAACACGATATCTCTCACTCCTGATGTCCATTTGAACCCAAACGAGTTGCGTTGGGTTTGTAACAACGATTCCTATGCTCCCGTTCGATTTGAAGTGATTCCGAGCACTGTGAATTTTTGAGCAAAATTTGGTCCCCTGGATCAACACTGATGAATGTAGATCAAAACAATCATTGGTGGCCGAGATAAAATACAAGGAGATGAAACCTTATTCAGAATCTGATTTTGAAAATACTGGTAAAGGATAGATCATTGATGTAGACCCCACAACTATTATCGTGACCGCAACAATTCAACCAGAAGAACCAACAGATACTGAAGAGGGGGAGCACCTTTTTCATTTATTTATGTGGGTGAAGGGGACCCCGTTGCATTTTATTGTTGATAGAGGAAGCCAAAAGAAGCTCATATCAACATAGGTCATCAAACAATTGAGATTTTTGACAACACCACACCCACAACCATACAACATCAAATGGCTTCGCCAAGGACGGTATCTTCGTGTCAGCCAACAATGCTGATTGTCATACGACATCCAACCCTTCAGGGATGAGGTATTATGTGATGTTTCCCCACTGGATGTCTGTGATGTTCTCTTGGGCCAACCATATATGTGGAGAAGCCATGTTGTTTATGAGTCTCGACCCTGTAGTGTCATTGTTACTTTTGGGGGTCATCTCTATAGAATACCGAAGGTAGTTCCAACTAGTGTTCCACCTAAAAAGTGTCATACTGCAAAATTCATCTTCTTCACAATCTATTCAAAAGGGGAACATAAGGACAGTGCAACCACTACAGCCTCGCCCCAGGCACCTTCTATCCAATAGAAGCAGGTCGAAAAGGTTGCAACAAAGCGCAAATATTCCTTATGCACATTTTCCTCTCATATAGCTCGACTTGTTGAACAGGCTCAGCCTCAACAGGTTTGTGAAAGACTTCCACAAACTGAGAAGCGCGACGTCTCCAGCAAGGCAAGCAACTCACCAAGATTCAGATTCAACAAATGCTTTTTCCTCTCCCCCGGGAACTCAACGCAATAGAGACCATTTCTTCCTAAGGAGGGAGGATTGATCTTGGTGGATATCAGTGGCCACCCACCTTTTTCGACTGTCTCAAAACAATTTTTTGGCAATTTTGGCAATTTACTATTTTTAACAGTTTTTAACTTTCGGGGCCATTTTGAGGGCCTAAATGAAGGTTTTTCGGGATCAATCTTCTTGATTATGTCCTATGTCATTATTAAGGCCCCAAAATGAATCTCCTTGACAATACTTTTCCAACGGGCTATCATATGCCTAAAACGGAGATCATATGCAAAAGTTACGACCCCGGGAAGCTGATGTACTAACTTACCCAAACGGAGCGCACATGACTTTTGGCGTTTCATCTCTTAGGGTTAGGTTTTTGGATGTCTATGGTTTTTGGAATTCCTGTTTATTTTAAAAAGGCCTTCAGAGCCTCATTGTAATCATCTTCTGGTGAATGCGAGTAGCCATCAGATCTCTTCTCAGAGATAAGCTGCCACCATTCTAGCGAGTCTTTCACTCTATATTTTTACAGTCTCTCTACATTTCTTTCATTAATAGAAATCATGTATTACTATATCTCCATGTTTATGGTTTCATCTTTGATATATTTATGTTATATTATTTGATATTCACGATATCTCTATGCATTTCTTTATTATATCTCCACTCTCATTTCGTGCCGAAAAAATCCAGATCAGAGAGAGATGAGACGAGCATACAAACATAGGTATTAACAACAAACACATACAACCCTTGAAAACCTCATGTGATAACACAATCAATGACATCCACAACAATAAGAGAGTGTTATGACCCAAGGGGGGCATATATATTGCTAAATGTATATGATATGACCCCAAGGGGGGGCATATGTGGGCCTAAATGTACATGTAATGTGTAAATATATATGTAATAGGGTCGTCCTCGTGACAAAGGGGCCTCATCTGCAAGTGTGAATAGCTATATATAAGAGATCATGTATTCATTAATGGGGGAAGTATGAAAGGTAATTTGTTATTTGGAGGGGGTTGCCCTATTGTTTAAGGAGTTATTGTGTAACTTATCTATATTGGAGTTTTTCTCCATGTTGACATTCTATACATGGTGTGTACTTCTGTTATTTTATGATATTTTGAGTATTTGGACCATAACATTTGGTATCAGAGTTCAAGGTCTTGGGGTTTCGCTGCTACACCAGAGACACCTTGGAATTTTCACTATAAATGTTTTTCTATGGAATTTTAGAGGGAACCCCCTAGAGGATATTTAGTAGACATATTAAGGTATGTGGGGTATCAATTTCATCTCGTTAGGCCTAATACTTTCAGAGACATAGGCTTTGTAAGATAGGGTTCTGAAATCATATTTAATTTAGCCATCTTGTAATTTTCTCTATAAAATGGTTTTTGTAACATATGAGACCCTGAAATATAGAGGATATTCATAGAAATTATTAATGTATCTGTGAAAATAATTTCATCTTATGGGTCATTCTACTTTTGTAGATACACCCTGTGCAAGATAGGGTATCTGGCTAGTCATATTAACTAGTCTCAAACAAGTCTTCCGGGTAAAATAGTGATATCTTCTTCAATGAAGATCCAAATTGAGTGAGACTAGTTGAATTGAATAGGGGACATGACATAGTATTTCTGGTACACGTTTCATAATTTTATATCAATTATCGTGCATGGGGCRCGTTGTACAAGTGATCTCTCCTARAAAGGCCAAAACTCATTAAGGTGTGGGGAAGTTACCATAATTTCCTCTTGGCACATCCAATTTTGGTAAGACCTATGGAATTGTAGAGAAGACATTTTAGAGTACTACAGGTCACAATTTCATACTAACAAGGGCCTAAATTGTAGAGATACATCAGAAGTAAGGTTGGTCAGGAGGATAGGCTCCAAATCAAGGTTTCCAAGGTATGTTGATTTAAAACTATCATAACTTTTGATTGGAATGTCCTATTGAGCTGATTCAAAATCCATTGGAAAGATAATACATAGAAGAGAATATTGGAACACCAATTATAATTATTTGAGACATTTATCCTTAATATACTAAGGTTGGAATTCAAGGATTGGGGTTAGACCTCAATTAAAAATCTATGACAATACCTAAATTTAAAGGAGATGAAGATAAATATGAAATCAATCCTTTGGAATGGTTGAGGTCAGTAAAAGAACATAATATGACTCCTACGAAGGAAACAAGTTATTTTTTTGATGAAGTTGGGAAGTGGTGGATGAGTGTTGATCAAAATACTAGATGGCAATGCACATGGAAAAAAATTGAAAAACGCTTCTCAGATAATTGGATTAGGGATACAAAAATGGAGGAATTGTATAGAATTCAAGATGAATTAAAATAATTAAAGGAAGTGATTAAGAATAAAGGTGAGGAGTTATATAAGATGTGATCCATTAATGAATCACTCATTAAGGGGGTTAAGAAATTAAAGAAAGCGAATAATAGTAAATCAAAGTGGGAAAATGATGAGTCAATGGAATATTTGAAAAATAAAGATGAAGAGATATGTAGATTATGAAACCATAATAAAAAACTATTGGATGACGTCAAGATATTGAAAGAAGAAAAGAAGAATTGTCAAAATCAAGAATAAATAAGGATCTTGGATGACGAATCTACCAAAATATTGGAAGATCAAATTTGCATGAAGGTTGAGGAATCCTTAAATACTGATACAGTAAAATCATAAATACAAGCCAAAATTGAAGAAGGACGTCAAAATTTGTTAGATGGGATCACATTGCAGCTTCAAAAGGAGAGAGAAGACAAGATTCAAGAAGGTCAACAAAAGATACTTGAAGAAGTTGAACTCCATCTAGAGGATGTACATGCCAAATATGATGGTATTATCTCGAAGGCTAGAGTAATCAAAGACCAAGAAAATATGATTAAGGATTCCATTGTCACTAAAAAGAATATAGATGAAATGCATGTGCAGAGTGAAGAAAGACCATCAAATGTGAAACCATATTGACACCCTCATTACCAAGAAGCATTTCAAGGAAAACAAGAAGGACGATATCAACATTATGAAGGAAGAAGATGGAATAAGTGTCAATATTCATGGAACAAGGAATCACCAAACTACTCTTCAACAAGTTATTATCAAAGACCAACAACGACTACAAATTGGAGAAGCTTAAAAAAAAATACATGGAATCAAAGGAAAGAAAATTACTCAACAACTAGACACCAAGGATTAAGACCGAAAGTAAATGATTTTGGATGGATAGATCATCAAAAATGGAATGAAGAAAGTAGGAACATAAGAAAATCATATTACTTGGTTTCATCACACGTGAAGCCTTTAAATGAAAAACTTTGAGGACAAATATTTTTGAAGGAGGGTACTATGTTATGACCCAAGGGAGGCATATATATGGCTAAATATATATGATATGACCCCAAGGGGGGACATATATGGGCCTAAATGTACACGTAATGTGTAAATACATATGTCATAGGGTTGGCCTAGTGATAAAGGGGCCTCATGTGCAAGTGTGAATAGCTATATATAAGATATCATGTATTCATTATTGGGGGAAGTATGAAAGGTAATTAGTTATTTGGAGGGGAATCCCCTATTATTTAAGGAGTTATTGTGTAACTTATCTATATTGGAGTTGCGCTCCATGTTGACATTTTGTACATGGTGTGTACTTCTGTTATTTTATGATATTTTGAGTATTTGTACCAATTATGGTCCAAATACTCAAAATATCATAAAATAATAGAAGTACACACCATGAACAGAATGTCAACGTGGATCAAAACTGCAATATAGATAAGTTACACAATAACGCCTTTAAAGAATAGGGAAGCACCCTCCAAATAACCAATTACCTTTCATACTTCCCCAAATAATGAATACATGATATCTTATATATAGCTATTCACACTTGCACATGAGGCCTTTTTATCACTAGGCTGATCCTATTACATATGTATTTACACATTACCCATATATTCCACTCCTTTGGTTCATATCATATACATTTATCCATATATATGCCCCCCTTGGGTCATAACAAAGAGCGTCGAACAATGACACTAGTGACAAGAGAATTAGATTTCTCATGAGAAAAGTTATAGGAGAAATCAAAGGAACTAAGTCATATCAACTTAGAGTTGTCTCAAATTCCTGTATAAGTGTTATATGGGTTGTAGACAAGTGTAACAGAGGAAATTCAAGTGCATGCAGCGTCAACATCGATGGATTTGACAAAGGCAGATGATTATAAGGATGCATTTCATGAAGAATGTAATAAACTTAGGTTGGAGAGAGATGACGCCACACAGAGATCAAAGAGACTAAAACATGAGGTATAAGGGGGTTTACAATACCATTACCAACATGTTTATACGTGAATACGTCCTATTAGAATTACAAATTATGAATATTGGTGAAGCCATTCAGGGATTTCACACAAATATTAATTATATGGAAGAGCACCAGATACCAAGCACACAACCTGAAGAAAGGGAACAAAGAGAGATGATAGTAAAAACAATAGTAGAAAGCATCAAGAGTTTAGCAGAGGAGTGTGTCAAATTGTATGATGAAAGAAAAAAAGTGTGGATGCAATTGATAGAAGATGCAGAGTTGCAAGAAATCAGGAATAAGTTGAAGGCTATGAATGATAGGGTGCAAAGATTCAAGGAAACTACGAGCACTCTGCCAATGGAAGAAAATATGAATGCACTCATAGATAATAAGAAAATCTACTTATACATGAGCCAATGAAGAGAAGAACAATAGTATCATGTACATAAGTTAGAGGTGTGGCAATAAGAAGCATTCTGAGTAGTAGAGGAATTGGCAGTTGCACAAGGCATCGCAAGGAAGGAACCACAAGAAAATTAAGAGAAGTTGAAGACACATCTTACAACAGAGATAGAAGAATCCATCTTGCACTAGGAAGCACAAGTCAAAGAAAAGTTCTCTCCCACATAAAAAATATTTTACAAGTTCCTGGCGACATGGAAGCACAGCTGAAGTGGCTCGGGACAAGCCACAAGTTAGTGTTGGTGGCTTGTTGGAGCAGGCATTTTGGGAAAATTTTGGGAATTTTGCATGAGTGGATTGTAGGAAAAAATAACAAAGAAGTAGCATGTGCAAAATCCAATTAGCGTATTTTAAGGAGTTAGTGTGAAAAAGGCAGAAGTTAGTTAGGATTTTTGGGACATTTTGTCTACATTGTAATGGGATAATCCCCAATGTATATGTATAAATATGTAATGGGTTTTGGGTAGAAGGAAGTGATGGAAATTCAAGAGTGAGAGCCTATTTGAGTTGGGTGTTGAGCAATGAATAGTGAGTTTAGTTGAATATTTTTCGAGAGGCATGTGTGCACGACAACACAAAATGGCTTGGTCAGGTTTGGGTTTTTACTGAAGATCATTGTATGAGTGTTATGTGCACCCATTGTTAGGAAGACTATGAATGAATAATAAAATAAGTCATTTGTTGTGGACGTATCCCATTTTGGGGTGAACCATGTTAAAACCTTTTTATCATGTGTATGATGTTGTGATGTGTTTGTTTATTTTGTTTATTGCACACATATAATGGTTGGTTAATATTAATACGTTAGATGTTTTCATGGTTCTGCACATATGTTGAATGAATATATGATATAGGTTAGTATGTTGTTATGGTTTAACACACAGAATGCATGAAAGGATTTTAAGAAAATAGTAAGGATGAATGCCTCATATTCCCCCATGACTGTGAAAGCCTGGTTCCTGCAGTCCCCATAGGTACTTTGGGTGATACTTCACCTACTTGCGGGTGATGCCGAAAGGGCCAATATCTTAGGATTTGTTGGTGAATTAATGTTTAATTATGGGTCTTCCCATTGCACACCAACACTTGTAAGAAAATATATTTCCTCTATCTTATTCTTCAAATATTTCCCATTGATCACGAATGCATCGACACCAGGATCCCAGTAATACATCAATGTTTCTAGGAATCTTCTTTAGGCCTAATCCCACTACATTGGAAGAATTTATAAAATATTCACCATCGGAGGGCTTCATGGGCCTCTAGTTCATCCATGAATTCATTATCTACATCTACATTCTCCCTTTCCCTTCATTCAATTACCATCTTGCCAAAATATTCAAATTCTTGAGTTATAATTTTTTATTTTTGAAGTTTACGAAGATGTGCACGACTTCCAATTAGGATAGTCATGTACATATGTAAATGTCAATAACAGGGATCATGTACGTCCATTCATGTACATGATTCCTATTGAATCATGATTCATACATGGCCATATAACCTAAAAGATACATTAAAAACTAAAAAATTCACTAAAAAAAAACAATGGATGAAAATGGAGAAGAGGGAATGGTCTTCTACATGGTCCAAGCGGTTTCCAATTCCGAGTCATGTGTGTCTCGTACTAGTCCTCAAAAGGTTCAAGGGTAAAAATGATCCAAATGTAGTCCAAAAGGGAAAAAATCAAATGGTATGGTAAAAAGTCATTTTTCACCTATTTTAACCCATTTTTTCTACTTTTTTGCATAGTTTTTTACCCCTTCTAACATTTTTAATATCGTTTAGAATAATTAAATTCTTTGGAGATGTTTTGTCATGAATTTTTCCTTGATAGGTGTCTCTTTCTCATAGGTGTTTTTACATCTATTGGAATTTTTAAACTTCTTTGGTAGGTATTGTGTTCCTTAATGGCATATAGGGTAGGTTTCATCTCTCTTGCACAATGCTTTTATCTGTATGGATCACATATTTTCCATAGGGTCAACTCCATTCGTTACGAAATTACACCTTAAAGTTTCTCTAAAGGTGTCATTTACAGATGGCATAACTTACCTCTTCATAGGTTTCCTATTTAGTACCTCACTAGACATTTTGGCACCCATGTTGCAATTTTTTCTGTAGGTTCGAAAGCCTTGTTTAGTCCCACCATGAATTTGCATTGAGGCTTCATATATTCTTCTCATTTTTTTCTATCCAATTACCTATGGGGCTTCCAATTTTCTTTTGTTGAGTTTTACTTGCAATGCATATTGAATGCTTGTGCTTTGTAGGCATAATTTCATCTTCATCTTGTTGTTGATCAACCATTTGTATATGCATTCTTGAACAATTGTCATCCTTGCAATACTATCCTTTGCGACTTGAAACCTTTTATCCTTGAAGGAAAATTCCCCCAAGAATCTATATCCTACATGAGTTCATATCATTGAGTATAGGTATGTTCCTTTCGCATGGAACTAGTCAGCTCACCCGCAATGCTCTTTTCCTCCATTGTACTATAGCATTTGTTTATTCTTTTTCTTAATTTATAATATGAAAAAGAAAAACAAATAAGGATGGAAATGAGTCTTTTTTTATATGGAAGATACTTGTTTCTCCCTTGAATAGAACACACTATTATGAGTCTTTATCTCACTCTTGGGTTTAGTATGGCTTTGGGAGGCCTTATTCTCATTTTTTGTCATAATCACCTTCGTCTAGTTATTCTTTCAATCATATGGAGCATTTGTGGATGCCTCTTGTGTCGCAGATGTATCCCAATTCATATTCTATGCTATCGAAGTCAATTTTGTGTCGTGTTTATGTCCAAGGGAAGTCAACTTGTGTTAACCACTCTACAAAAATATTGAATTTCCTAGTTGATCTTCCTTGGAATCAAGTTCTACTCAATTTCGCAAGTATCTTTGTATCTCACTCGTGCTAGTATAGAAGGTCCCCATTGAATTCTTGTTGGTGGGTCTTCTCTTATTGACTACAACTCATTTATCTAAGAGTATGAAATATAGTTTCATGTTAGGCCTATTCACATCATTGATAGGTGACCTTGTCCTCAGTGAATGAAAACTCATCATTGGTCAATGATTGAGTGGTTTCCCTTGTGTTCAACTTCAACAACCATTATCACACATAGGGATTTGTGCAGTGCCTTGGTTTCCATTTGAACACATTGTTGGATTCCTCATCTTTGTTGAGAGTTTTCATCACTAGATACTATTCAGAGAGTCTTTGCCATGTGCTATTGCATCTGGCACATGCTGTAGTTGTATCTCAATGTGGTTCCTTCAATCCTTTCATCTGATTTATTCCAAATATTTGGCCTTCTGTTACTCATGTCGGTTGATGGAGGATAAATTAGTTCTTTCCTTCCAAAAAATCTCTTCCTATCGACTTCAACAAATATTTCTTTGGGGTAAGGATCTAGATTCATTTTTAGCACCTTAGGGCTTGCAGTCATCAGTTGTAGGTTCCCTCTCTATTGACATTGGGACTACATCAATGTCCCTTGATTGGTATATTCTATCAGGTGTTCAACATCATCTCCTTTATTCACACTTGTGAGATTGTACTAGGTACCTTGACACCGATTATAATTATTGGTGGGTTGTACTATGTTTCTTAATGATATACATTAATGACCCATAATCAAGTAGTGTCTCACTATGTTTGGAGTGAATTCAACACATCTATTTGCATAGTGTAGACTCATACCATAGAGGGTTGTTTTTAATACCTCTAGGAAAGTATGAGCATCGCCTCTTTTGTTCTCCTACCCGATTTGTATTGATTGTACCACCCTGTTTGAAATTGGTAATTGCAAAGGATTTTTTGGTTCACTCCATTGAATCCATATATCCTCCTTTTTTATTTTGAGATATAACTTGATTGTGTATCCATTTGTGGCTATGATATACATTTTCATAGATGCATTGTTTATTTCTATCATGGCCATGACTAATACTTTTATATATTATATGGATCCACTGTGTACATTTTTTCGTGGCCATGGACATGATTTATGCTATCATTACTCATGGATCCACAATGTACTTGATTTGACATCCATGCTTACATCACTCCTGAGCATGGGCATGCCCGAATTGGGAAGATAGTATTTTACTTGTTTCTATTGTAGGTATTTCTCTAGAAATAGTATTCAACTAATACTACCCAAGCCCCTCCACAATCTCATAACTATTTTGTAATGTATTATGAACATCAATTTCTTTTTTGAACTCACACATTAGGGGGCATATGTTATAGTGCCATTTAACACCACATGTGCTTATGATGACTGTTGGCCCTCGACCAAGTTTTGAGAAAACCTTAGTCAGAGTTGGCTCACTTTTGGACTTCGACACATTGTTCGAAGAAGGAGCACCTAGGCGGAGCCGAGATTGTGGATCTCACTTATTTTGTGGGCTATGTAGACCCAGTAAGGGGTTCTTTAGGGTTTTTGTAATGGGTTATGGGATTTTGGCCAATGGGGTTTTCCCATGTTTATGCCTTATTGTAAGGGTTTGTAAAAGTATAAATAAAGAAGAATGTATGGTAGAAGTAGAAGGATTTGGGAGCTAAGTGCAAGTAGTTGAATGGCTTTGTGCAAGGGATTGTATGTGTGTTAAGGATTTGTGCTTGATAGAGGGTTGGCTCTGTGACCTGACCTAGTTTTGGAAGGAGGATCTAGTGCTTAGGGCACATATCTCCTGTCTGGTGCGAAGATCAACTCTGTGGCTTGGTGCACAGGAGTAAATGAATGTAAGATATTGACGAATAATAAAGAGGTGAAGTGGTTGGTGGACATAGACCCACACTGGGGTGAAACACATATATCTGGTGTCTTATGGTTTTCTCTGTGCAATGTTATATCTATTATATGTTGCTTAGTGCTTAGATTAGATGTGTAATGAATATGTATGTGTTGCTTAAATGCATTTATTATGTTAGAATGCTAGATCTGATTTAGAGTGCTAAGTGCTAAGTGTTTTAGGTGCATAGTATTTGTTGTTATTGCGCTAGATCTATCCTTAAGAATGCTTTGCGATGTTAATTAAGCTAAGAAACTAATTCATGTTAAACCTAAGTGTTAACAGAATAATCTGCGAAGTGTTATTATCACATATCTATGTCCTAGCCTGGTTATAGACACCTGCGTCCTGTAACGCCCCCTACTTCTACCTCGGGTGAGACCTCTCCTACTTCGTGGGTGTTCCCAAAAGGGCCGGTAGTCGGGTTTTTGTTGGTGTGTTGTTAAGCATTGAACCCTGGTTCTACCCCTGTGCCAACAAAAGGTTTTGTTTCTAGGACCCGAAACTATGATCGATGGGAACTGAAGTAAAGAAAAGAGAAGCTATGTGCATAGATCTGTTGCTGAAATACATAGTACTCTACTTGAATTGCAAATTTTTTTGCTAATAAATGAATCCAATCTGATGTAAGGAGGTAAGATCTTAAGAGAGGTAAAGCTTTGTGCTTTAACAACATAAAGATAAGTGAAATTTTTTGTTTCGAAAGCATGAATTTAAGTATGTTTAATAGATTATGTCCTAGTTTGAAGGCTAGGGCATAGTAGAAAGAAAGAGTTGACTTGAGTAAATTTAATGAAAATGAAGAAAAATGTGTTATTACTATGCATATAAAGAGTTTTTGGACTAATAAATGGATGTAGGAACCTAGAAAGAATTTTTGCAGATTGCAGGTCCAGTACTATTATCCTAGTGTGCAGTACAAAAAAGGTTGGGGAAAATTTAAAACAAAAAGAGGATTGACATTATGTTATAATTGTAGAAGA
>JASDQU011028172.1:20351-31123 GCA_032191745.1 Picea mariana
ATGTGTTATTACTATGCATATAAAGAGTTTTTGGACTAATAAATGGATGTAGGAACCTAGAAAGAATTTTTGCAGATTGCAGGTCCAGTACTATTATCCTAGTGTGCAGTACAAAAAAGGTTGGGGAAAATTTAAAACAAAAAGAGGATTGACATTATGTTATAATTGTAGAAGACCAGGACATCTTGCTAAGGAATGCCCTGGCACAGGTCCTATTTGTCTTTGTTGCAAGATTGTTGGTCATGAGGTTGAGGATTCTTTAAGGATGATTGCTAAAGTTGAAAGGATGAACATGAGACAAGAAAACTATGAAGAAATTCAAGAAACCAAGGGCATATTAGAAAGACATAAAGAGAAATAATCAGAGAAATTTCAGACTATGTTATCACACTTGAAAGAAATGATGGATGTTCACAAAGATATCAGTTTACCAGAGGTCCTGGAAGAAAAACAACACATAAGTGAAAGAATAGAAGAGTTTGACATAGACTGTGTCTTGGATGAGGAAACACAAGTGAATATTATGACAGAAGAAACTTGGAAAATTTTGGGAAAGCTTACTATGGCACCTTCGTTGGGAAGGATAGGCTTGTTTAAGGGAAAGATGATAACCTTATGTGGAAGAGTTACTAATGCACCTATTATTGTTCATGGAGCATCGACTGAAGAGGAATTTGAAGTCATTAATTTTATTGGGGACATCGCCCCTTTCCCACTTTTAATAGGTAAGACTTGGATCGAGAAGGATCAGATCAGAAGGAAAGCGGAGGAAGAAGCTACAGAAAAGAAAAAGAAAGAACTAAGGGATTTCATAGATAGAAAAATAGACCGACTAGTAGAATAACAAGAGGATAAGTCAAAGCAACAGAACAATGTAACAACGTTGGAGGAACATAAATCAAGAGAATTAGATATCAAGGTTGAAAGAATTAAAAAAGGTTTGAAGGACCTATATACTTAAGAAATAACTATGCCTACCCAGGAAGTGTTAATAAAAGGGATATTAACTTCAGATCCTTTGAGGGCACATCAGCAGTGCGAAGTCACTATGCTAGGGGAAGATAAGAATAAAAATGGAAAGAGGATTCTAGAAATAGTTAGAAAGATTCAGATCATAGGGAAGAAAGCAAGGAAGCTCAATAAAAAGAAAGCTAAGTTGGAAAAGATACAAGAAGCTACAAAGACCAGATGGAAGACTTCATATATTGGAACCTCACAGGAGGCAGGTTCACAGGATTTGAACCTCACTAGAACAACAGGACCGCAAAAAATGGGACTTCACCCTGGTGAAGTTATATGACCGTTGGATGCACCCCGACCGTTAGAACGATGCTCCAAAACAAATAGAAAATGCATTTATAGGCTAATGAACTACTTTTGGATGTTGATACCATGCCATAACAGATAGATTCACATTGATGGAAGCATTCATGGTCATTGTAAGAATCCATTACGATGCCCCANTATTTAACTCATTGGACACTGCACTAGGACCACTTTTTGCTACCCCTGATTGACTGAGCTAAACAGATAATTGTCCAAGTGTCGAGCTGTGTTATCTAAAACTAGACCTTGTCGACCGTTTGTCTACCCCGACCTTTTTGTTTAAACATTAGAATGTCGGGTGAGCCTAGTGAATTAGAGAAGTCTATCGAGGAAGTCCTTAAGAATCTAATGGCCGACAGACTGATATCTGAAGGTGTGCAGGCGTCATTGACTAGGGGATTGCAGTGTTCCCCTTTGAATGTACGTCATTCTGGCCATGTTAACTCATGACTGAGAAACAATGTAAGCACTGTGGTGATCTGGCTAATGTGAAGCAGATCCCATCCATCCTACCCGAGTACATTCCACCTTTGGCTGGCATTGTTAACCATGACAACATCCCATGAGATTTTGAGTATGTCGTATTCACTACATACATTCTGAAAGGAATAAGCGTAGTCGGGGTTCAAGTAGGACAGATCCTGCTATTAAAGAACAATGAATTCAATTTAGGAGACATGAAGAAAAAATCTATGCTAGCACCTCACTATGACTTGAAGAAGTCGACTGGAAAGAAGCCTCACCTCAACTCCTAGCCATGGATTAAGGGGCTAGCCTAGTCCACCATGCTAAATGTGATGAAGATACTACATTTTGACCGCCACCAAGAGGTTAATGCTTGCATTAAAATCTTGATGTCGTGTTATCATGGCAGATACCTATGGCTCGACTGAAGGATTACTGCGGATCCGATGTTGATTCATGAGATCACAGGATTGAGTGTGAAGGGACCTGAACCTTAACAATTTTACCCTGGGAAGGCCTCATACCATTCCCTGGCACAACACATCAAGGAATCCTATGGAGAAGTCAAAAAAGGAAAGAGAGGTTACAAGGTAACTTCTATGCAATATGGAGAAGTGCACCTCACTTGCCACCTCCTAGGTGGAAAGATCGTAAGGAAGAACCAACCCACACAGGTCACTGGGTTTGTGGTGGACCTCGTAGGAAAATGTGTGGAGGGAATGCATATGAATTGGGTGAACTAGCTCATCAATGAGCTAGAGAAGGATTATCATGAACCCCAGGATTTGGGATATGAATTCCATTATAGTTGGTTGATTGATCGCATTTGTCACTTGGAAAATACTTAAAGGAGCCACCTTCCCAGAAATTGAATCCTCGAAACCATTGGCTGCTAGGTTTTCCACATTGTGGTACACCAATGACATGAAGAAGAAATGGCAGTCCAATGCCATGTTTCATGCATACTATCAATAATTAAAGGTAACATTGAATCATTTCTGTGCATGAAATCATGCACCTTGCACCAGTACTGACCAATAGAAAAGTTTCATGCAATCCACATTTCATCTACATGATTGCATGTAGAGACGAGAACCAGAAAGAGTTACAATCGTACCACAAACTGACAGATGAAGACATGGAGCAGATTATGAAGGAGTGGCCGAAGGAATTTCTTGTATCAGTTTTTGATGCAGAACTCTCTGACATTGACACCATAGGAAGCCCCATAGTCACCTGAGTTGAGAATGTCAGATAGTCCATTGGGGAGAAGAGGAAGAAAAAATACAAAGAAGTCCAGGATATAGAGAGAGATGAGGAGGACAACACTTCTGAATATAATAGGTCTGGCTTGCTTGGAGGAGGATGAGAAAACAAAGGAGACAAAGAGGGATGAGGAGATGAAGGAGAAGAAGGGAAAGGAGGAGGCTAATCTACCACCCATCCACTTGAATATCCCCCTGTTGGGACAGTAAAACCACAGAAGAGGAAGGTTTCCCCAAAGAAACCTTCAACAAGAAAGAAGATGCGCGCTAGTAAGCCCAAGTTGGAGGCCACGCTCACGGAGGATGATATCAATCTAGTTC
Source organism: Picea mariana (assembly GCA_032191745.1). NCBI lineage: Eukaryota > Viridiplantae > Streptophyta > Pinopsida > Pinales > Pinaceae > Picea > Picea mariana. The sequence goes on from JASDQU011028172.1 coordinate 23,729, forward strand.
GTAGACCTATGGAAGAGGCTTGAGAGGACATCTTGTAGAGATATAGAGAGAAGTAGGAGGAGCTATATGGAACGATCAAGAAGGAATTGAAGGAGGTACAACAAGCTATTCGTTTGGTTCGCGTAATATCTACTGCGCCTTCCTCGTTACAGATTGCAAGATTGAGGCATGAACCAACCCAATTGAGAAGACTTGCAGATGCGATAGAAGATCGACTTCAGAGAATCCAGGAAGAGAAGGAGAAGGCTACAGAATCCTTGAAACAGGAGAAAAAGGGAGTCCTAACACAATTAAGAGTAGAGCAGGAAAATGTAGCATCCTAGGAAAGTGAGAAAGTAGAGCTTGAGGCAAAGCTCCAGGAGGAAAAAGCCCAGCTACATAGAGAAAAGGAGTCATTTCTCGCAGAGCGGGCCATGGTAAAAGAAGTAGTGATTAAATAATGTCACTCTATTCCAGGCTTGGCATAGGAGGAGCAAGAGTGGGTTGAGGCTCAAGTAGTGAAACTCCCTGAGATCATCCAATAGCTTCAAGCCAGGATAATAGAGTTGGAGGCCCAAGAAGTACCGAGCACCCCGTAGGAAGTGTGTGTCCAAAGGGAGGAGACCACTAATAAAACATTAATAAGGATAATATCCCTCGCGTCGGAGTGCAAAAAACTAAGTGATATAAGTGCACAGACATATGAACGCCTCATCGAGGATCCAGAGCTAAGGAAGCTAGAAGCACAGTTACAGGAGGTGCAACAACAAGCATTTTTCATGCAGGCATGGATGAAGCTACTCATTGCGGTAGAATGAATGAAAATATCCCAGGAGCAGCGCGCAGTACAACAATAGATCACTGCCCTCGAGGGTAGGGTATTGGAAGTGACGCAGAGGCTACAACCTATGCAGGATGAAGCCTACAAGGTGTTCAAAGAGATTGATGGATAGGGATCACTATTGTACCAAGTGGTTGCAATGGTAGAACAACGCCTGGAAGGGCCATTTATAGAGTAGAATATCCAGGAGCTCTCTAAGCAAGAGGCTTAGGCAAAGAAACAAGTTGAGGCATCTCGAATTAATCTTGAGACCTTCAAAAAAACATTTTCCAGACATGAGTGACTTAGGACAAGTCACAGGTGAGTGTTGGGGGCTTGTTGGCCCTCGACCAAGTTTTGAGGAAACCTTGGTCAAAGTTGTCCCACTTTTGGACTTCAACACATTGTTTGAAGGAGTACCTAGGCAGAGCTAAGATCATGGATCTCACATATTTTGTGGGCTATGTGGACTCAGTAAGGGGTTCTTTAGGTTTTTTGTAATGGGTTATGGTATGTTGGCCCATGGGGTTTTCCCATGTTTGGGCCTTATTGTAAGGGTTTGTAAAAGTATAAATAAAGAAGAATGTATGGTAGAAGTAGAAGGCTTTGGGAGCTAAGTGCAAGAAGTTGAATGGATTTGTGCAAGGGATTGTATGTGTGTTAAGGCTTTGTTCTTGATAAAGGGTTGGCTCTGTGCTCTGACCTACTTTTGGAAGGAGGATCTGGTGCTCAGTGTGTAGATCTCATGTTTGGTGTGAAGCTCAACTCTGTGGATTAGTGCACAAGAGTAACTGAATGTAAGATATTGATTAATAATAAAGAGGCTAAGAGGTTGGTGGATGTAGCCCCACACTGGGGTGAACCACGTATATATGGTGTCTTATGGTTTGATCTGTGCAATGTCATATCTATTATATGTTGCTTAGTGCTTAGATTATATGTGTAATAAATATGTATTTGTTTTTTAAATGAATTGCTTATGTTAGAATTCTAGATTTGATTGAGAGTGTTAAGTGCTAAGCATTTTAGGTGCATAGTCTCTGTTGTTACTATGCTAGATCTATCCTTGGGAATGTTCTGCGATGTTAATTAAGCTAAGAAACTAATGCATGTTAAACCTAAGTGTTAACAAAATACTCTGTGAAGTATTGTTATCACAGATCTGTGTCCCAGCCTGGTTACAAAAACATGCATCTTGTAACCCCCCTGCTTCTACCTCGGGTGAGACCTTGCCTTCTTCGCAGGTGTTGTTGAAAGGGTTGATAGTCGGGGCTTTGTTGGTGCATTGTTAAGTGTTGAACCCTGGGTCTACCCTTGTGCCAAAAATGACTTATTGGCATCAATTACATCCCTTTCCCTACTTGAACGACATTTCCCCCCCTTTTCCTCCTCAAAGATACTTTGAAAAACCTCGTTCTAGTTGATGTAAGTGACTATCCTTAAAGAATCTCACGTACATACGCTGGTTTCTAGTTAACAACCCATGTACATGTTAGTTTGGCTCAAATAATAATAATAAATCTCGATGTTTTGGGAATATTTCATGGGTTCCTCGGGTTCCTAGCTCCTGTATCCCATCCATAACTACTCCAACTGTAAAAAAGGAGTATAAATTATATCCTTGGGGTGGAGGAAAAAATGAACAGAGAAATGAATCCTTACGCTATTAATTTTAATTTAGTCCTACAAGTTCCCTTTTCCCCTTGCATTTGAGATTGTCCCTTCCATATGGAAACCCTTTTTTCTATAAATTGTGTTCTCTCTATCTTGTCAAGAAGAAATCATTCTCCTTCCTTGGACCTATTTGAGAACAAAATATTGGAGGTGTTGTTGATCATCTCTGGCCTTGGGTGGAGGAACTTGGAGCCCAGTTTTGGGACCGTGCCACAACAGTTATAGGTTCTAACCAAATTTTATTATGTTCATACTAAAATATCTTTCATTCTCGTCCAATTTTATATGTTGATTCATGTGTCTAATGTATTTAACATTTTATAAATTGAAATTATTGTGAAAGTTGTAATAACAATGTTTTAGTTAGTTATCAGATAACTACCTATTTGTAGTTTATTGTCTATTTGTGTGCATGAGATTTAAAGGATTTTTGTGGAAGAGTGATGGAGAGAAAGTCTTCATGTGGGATTGACATCAAATGTCAAGTCCATGTTTGTTCTCTTCCCACTCCCTTGAAACATAGTTATTACAAAGTAGTTATTCTGAATTCACTATTTGATTTGATTATGAGACTGGTCTTTTAGTGTATCGTTTTGTTGTGGCCCTAACCCATAGCCATAGGACATTGTTTTCCATAATTAGTATTCTCCACATACATAATCACCTCACATCCTTCTCTCCTCATTCATATTAGCTTATCACACCTAATCAATATGGTTCCTTGGATGATGGTAGTCCGTCATATTCTGAGGTACACTAGTCATTGTTTCATGCAAAACGTCATATTTAATGCTTTAGGAATTTAGGTAAGGATCATGGGTTGAATTCCAATAATGAATCATAATATTGGAAGTTATTATTTTTCCTTTTTTCACCTCGGTTCCACCATTTGTATCCTATTCCAGTGTTGTCACTCTTGGGGAACAAGTGTATTACTAGGAGCCTTTGATAGGGTTAACATATCACTCCCCCCATACTTTAAAATTTCCATCTTGGATCCTTCCATAGTGTGTTAAACTTTGGTCATGGTTGTTACATGTACACCAAACATGCACGTGGTTGATCCTCTTATGAGAAGAATGGATAGAATGTCAAGGTTGATGCAACTGCTAGAAGAAATGAATAATAAAAAGAAATAATGTTGTAAAAGAAAGAAGAAATAATGGGATAGTGAATTACCAACTTCAAAATACAAATGTCATATTGATATGCATCCCCTCATTATGAGGTGATTGCCCCTACTCCTAGGGAACTAAATGCATATCAATCAAAAGGACTTAATCCTAGTAAGAAATAAAATAAATTATAAAGTACTTTGAACCCAAAAAGGGGACTTACAATGCATAAAATGAATATCATAAGGAAATAAATGGTTTTGGAATACGCACATTGTTGAAGGAAGGGTATCTCGAGTGTTGGAAAGTTGTTTTGGATAGTTGGTTTTCATTGATGTCAACTCTTGGAGATTGATGTCAACCCTTGGAGAAGTCTAGAAGCCCTGGAGATATGGTTGATATTGATGGTGAGTTAGTTGTCATTGATGTCGACAATAGTGGTTGATGTCAGCATATGTGATGGGTGCATTTGATGAAGTCTACATGAAGCTTGAGAGGTGTGGCCATGAGAACCAAAGTTTTTTGAGGAATAAGTACATGAAGAAAAATGAAAATACAAGTAACACACTCATAGATGGATAGTCCTCGTCATGACATTTCCAATGGTAGGTGTAACATCACATAGTTCCTCACAGTCGAGGAGTTACGAGGTCATGAAATTAGAAGCCTCAAATATGGGTTAAGAAGCCCCTAATTATTTGTAAGTCATTAATGAAAGGGTAAAGTGGTTGTAACAAGAAATTTCAAGAATCCCCAAATTTAAGGTAAGAGGTTACTTAGAAATTGGAGGTAAACAAAGAGATCTGAGGAAAATTTCAAATGGGAGATGAATTAAAGAAGGGACAAATTACAAGGGAGGATGAAGTCTTGTGATGATGTGTTCTAAGGTATGTTATTTGAGGATCATCTTACCCTTTTCTCTATAACATTGTTTCTAGAATGAGTCAGATAATTAAAATTGCAGGCATTTGAGAAGACATGCCAAGGTACATGTGGTACATATTTTAGCTTCTGGTTCATTTTATTGTGTGAGATACACTCTATGGAGAATAAGGTTTTTGGCTAGTCCTGGAACTAGTCTCCAATAGGTGTTCTAGGTAAAACAATCATAACTTCTTCATAGAGGATACAAATTAGGTGATACCAAATGAATTGGATAGATTAAAATCCTTAGTATCTTTTGTATTGTTTTTATATCTATATATCAAATATTCCATGTGTGGAATTCTATACAAGTCCTCTCTCTAGATTAAGGAAGATTTCAACAAGGTCTACCATTTTTGCCATAAATCCTTTTCTGGGATGTTCGAAGCAATGAAAATTGGAAGAAATGTAGAGAAGATATTGAATAATATTGGGTACATGTTTCAGACCTTTATCCATTACATGTATGGAATTATTCTTGTTTAAGGTTAGGGTTTGTGACTAATCCAAAAACTAGTCCCGTGAGGCTAAGTTAAAGTTTGATGAAGATTTTATTTTCTTGTTGCTGAAGTTGAGGAAGGTCTATAGGTATGTCATCACATACAACATATATGTTATAGAGTTACATGTATGTTTATATTCATTTTTTGAGGGTTACATATTGATGATTTTATGGTGCATGCTTGAGGAAAGTCTTTGGTATATTGTTGAGGCATTGGCACATGCTTGAGGAACATATTAGGTGCATGGTTGAGAAATATACTTGGTATATGATCTTCATTTTTTGGTAATTTTTTGAGGTACACCATTGATGGTATTTGTTTGATATATCTTATGGTACATGTTATATGGCATGATTGAGTGATATGGTATGGTACAGGTGTTGATGTACATTGTTGATGTACATGGTTGATACATGGTATGATACAATATTGGTACTTGGTATGGTGTTGATGTACATGGTTGATGGTTGAGGCATATGGTATAGGCTATGGTGCATGGTTGATGCATGGTTTGGCACAGTTTTGGTGCATGTTTTATTTACGGTTTGGTACATGTGTTAGTGCATGGTTGATGCATGGTTTGGTAAAAGTGTTGGTGCATGGTTGATGCACTTATTATGGTACAGGTTACGGTACACGGTTAATTCTTGGTATGGTACATGGTTAACACATATCTTGTGATGGTATGTTGGTGATATTGGTACATGCTTGGTAGATGCATGCGATGGTGATGCTAGATATCTATTTGAGAGGAGTCCTTTGTATATGATCCATGAGAGTGGATTTGTTTGAGTATCAGTGATAGTGACAGTGACATGTTATAGGTTGATGTGACACTGGCAGTGACAATGATAATGGAAGTGACAATGGTAGTGATTGTGGTAGTGAAAGTCAGTCTACACTTATATTTTTGGGCAGTGGGATGAGGCAAGGTAAGGGGGTTGTAGACTCCTTCTGGTTGGAGCTGAAGAATTAAGGAGTTGGAGTTTCCTCCAGGTTAGAGCCTAAGAATCAGGGGGTTGTAGCCTCCTTCTAGTTGGATCTAGATAGTTTAGGTAGTTGTATCTTCCTTCAGGTTGGAGCCTGAGAATCAGGGAGTTGTAGCCTCGTTTTGGTTAGATCGAGAGAATTCAGGGAGTTGTAGCTTCCTTCAGGTTGGAGCATGTAAATAGGGTGTTTTATCCTCCTTCCAGTTGCATTTGGAGAATTGGAAATTTGGTGCTTCCAATGAATGTATTCTTTGATATATAAGAAAGAATTATGTGGTTTTTTCCCATTTGGGTTTCCATGTAAATTATGGTGTACTGTTTACCTGATGTGATGTTGCTTATGTTTATATTGACAATATAATGATGATATACTATTGATTAAGTTGAATTTTATATATTGTGGTTAAAAGTGGTAAAAGTGGTCATACTGATTCACCTCCCCCGCTCTCAGTATTCCAACATTTGGTATCAGGGACGATTCCTTCAAGAAATAGTTTAACCACTGAAAGATAGATCATGGAGATCAAAAATAGTGCATACACATATAATGGAATACCATGGTTTGATGGTCATATTGGCTAGAACTATGAGATGTGGAATATTTAAATGAAATAATTTTTACAGGCACAAGTATATTATGTTTGGAAATCAATTGTTACTGGATATACTGCTACTAAGAAACCAAAGACTGCAACTAAGAATGAATTGAAAAACAAAAACAAAATAACAACGGATTTCATCTTGGAAGGATTAATTGATTCAGTAAAAGAGAAAGTTGGAAATTTTTTATCAGCTAAAGAACTTTGGGATAAGCTACATGATCTCTATTTTTTAGAATCTCCCATCATAAAGAAAAAGAGTGATAAAGAAGATGCATGTATAGAACAATAAATATGGTCATCATGTCAAATAGATTTATAATAAGAATATTGTGAAGAAGGTATAGTATATCTTGAAGCATAATTAATCTGTGCTCTAGACGAATTGATGAAAGAAAGAAATTAAAAAAAGTTTCTTGAATGGATCAAGAAGAATTCTCAAGAAAGTTCCAAAGAAGCCTAGCATGTCATCATGAAACTAAAATCTCATCTAGAAGAAGTCAGAAATATTGAAGAAACATACAAAGTTTAGATGGAAGAAAATCATATTTTGGAAGCCGAAATAAAGGAAGCAGAGAAAATGTTTTGATAGATCATCTTAAGGAAATAATTGAAGACTTAAATCAAATTGAACCATAATTTGGTCAAGAAGAAAGAAGACATGAAAAGGAAATCATCTCCTTGAATATCCAACTTCAAGAATCAAAGAAAATATAATAATTCATGAAGAGTCATATGATGATGAAATAAGAAGAGGTTGGGAAGCTTGAACAAGAAGTTGTCACATTGAGA
>JASDQU011028173.1:11469-31461 GCA_032191745.1 Picea mariana
CGACACAAAGAACAAAGGAATTTTGGATCGTCAGACGCAGTTGTCAAATCTGACTCACCCACACACACACATGCAAAGAATATAACACATACCCAACACTATCTGCCCCTGAGTTCCCTTATGATACATGGAGGACATTGGATCTTGGAGTGTTCCTTGTAGCCAATCTATCTTCCATCTATGCCAAAGATTGATTCATGGCCTGCTGACTAATCATCAGGTTGTTAAGAGCCTGCATGAAGGTTGCTTCTGGGTCCATGGGTGCTTTTCCACTATCTTCTAGCCTTTCATATATGTCTCCCATCATCCTCTTTTCCTCATGCTCTACCTTTCGTTCTGCTTCCCGCTGTGCCTTTTCCTCTCCCTCTGAACTATGAATAAAGGGGTGATAATATGATTTGGGTCCTCTCCATTCCCTGCGTCTACTGTGAGTGACAAATTCATTACCTATGTGCTTACAACGCTTTGGTTTCTCTGCTGAACTCATCGAAAATTTAGTTACAGATTGGCAGGACTAAAGCTCTGATACCACTGTAATATATCTAAATATGAAGATCTCTATATTAACCTCAATTGTTGAATATAAGCTGCTGAAACTGATACTCTTTGGGATTCAGGATGTGGTTAAGGGTTTCTGATTGAGTTTCAATAGTTTTGAGCTTCATGTGAAGCTTGCATGTTTGTTTGTTTGAGTAGAATGGCTTGTTTATATATTTTGATTAAGTGGTCAATATCAAACAATCACATGCATGTACAAAAACTCACTCACAATTACATGCATGTAAATAATAATCAAATAGTTTCAGATAGATCAGATAATGAATGGATCTATGTTGGAAATACAAATATATAAACTAGAAAAGTACCAGAAACTAAATGCGATGATAGATCGGTGCCATGCAAGGCCTGAAATAGGACATGCAAGTTGGTCAGATGACATGCATGTGGAAAACTATTGGACACATGAGGAATTTCCTTATGCAAGGTAGATCTGCTGGATCCCATCGTCATAAATTGATGGAAACTGGCTCACTGGATGCGCCTTGCTCCAAGCTCAATCGGGTCGGAAGTATTTGTTGATTTGCTAAGTCCCCAAGGCTGGTGACCTTATTTCCCTTCTTCTCACCCACAAAGTTATATTGCAACTTCCCATAATGGCTGGATAAGTCGCCCTGGATGATTCCACCATCAGAATCTGTTGTAAACTATCTCAATAGAGGCCCCCTTCCTCCTCCTCCAATGGGTCGGGAGGAATCTAGCTCAATATCTCCCTGTATGAATAGATTTGATAAAATGTACTATCTCTACTACCATTAAACCCACCACAAACCCCCACTTCCTGAATATGACTCCCTAGTTGATAAGATGTTTAGGAATATACTTTGGATGGTTCAATGAAAGTGCCTTGCTCTGATCTCAACTAGGTTTGAAGGGCTAAGATCCGCTAGGCCTCTTCAGGTGAAACGACATGCTCTGTGACTGATTCCCTCCTCTGGAATCCATGCTGAAACTGTTGTAGACCTGTGATGAAGCAATGGAAAATCTGTATGGATTTCTCAATTGGCTAGGGCGTATCTCTCAACACCGAATCCAACCAACTAGTGTCTTCCTCTTGGAATCCACAATCCTCCACTGATTCACCTAAACCTATGTGTTTTCTCCTCTGAGATAAATTCTCAAATCATAATCCGCAAAAATGAGGGAATAGGTTGTTTTTCTCCTTCATATACTCCCCCAACCCTAATTCTTCGTTGACCTCTATAATTAGCTCATTTCACTTAAGTGACTTCTATATTTAGCTTTATATTCCTTAAGTCACTTTAAAATAGCTTTTCTCACTTTTCACTTAATGTCACTTTCAAAATATAACATTCCCTAGTGAAATGACATCAAATGGCCCTTTTCCCCTGTTTCTTCCTGGCTATAGTTTAAAAGGGGATGTTTAGACTACTAATCCCTCCTCTACGGAGCTCCTACTTAGAAAGGGACATTACATAATGTGACATTGTATTGACATCTCACTTAGTGAGTAGTCTTCAAAGTTGACTCAATTGTTTGAGATATTTTTGTGAGATTTATGAACTCCAAGGAAATTTGAAGAACACAAAAATCGTGGCTTTCAACATCTCCAAGAAAGAGGAAAACCAAGTGATTCTAACTTACAATGGTAAGAGGGTTGAGATGGTCTCATCATACATATTTTTGGGAGTATTATTTTTTGTCCAATGCTTCAATTTGATCCAATAGTAGATTCTAGATTGAGAAAGGGTGACATGGCTCTCACCACCCTTAAGGAGCAATGTTTCCATCTTTAGCTTTAGGACATTCATACAAAGGTCCACTACTTTAGTCTCCTATGTGGGTGCAAAATTTGGGAACCATACCTTTGAACAAAAGACTACACCACAACTTGTACCAATGTTATTTGAGCATATCCATACGAAGAGATCAATTGTAATTATTATTATTATTATTATGAAATAATATAGTTCCAAAGAAGTAATTTATTATTATTATTAGCTAACTTGTTATACTAGAGTTAACCATAGTAAAGTTATCAACAATGAGTGTGATTAATATATTCTATCAAAAAACTAACCCCTAATTTCATTTGGTTGAGTTGTAAATAAAATAAACACAAACTAAGCTGCAAGGGTCTATGAATTCTTAAAAAAAAACAATCCATTTCGCACAACAATATTTTATGTATTTATTCAAAATAAATTTAAACAAAACTAATTTTTCATCAGGACAACTAAGCATGGGTAAAGATAAAACAGAAGAGCGTAGATAAATAGTGAATTAGCGGGCTGAAGTCTAGGGTCGACCTTAAAAACAAACCACCCGACATAATCTTGCTGTTCAAATACTGATTTTATTATTATAGCCTAACTATTAAGAGAGTAAAAACTGTTTATGTAATTCTATAAATAGAAAAAGTATCTTTCAATAATGGAAAAACAATTTATCTTTAACTTTAGACTTGTATCTACAATACCATGCCTCGACTTAAGGATTTACAACAAAACGAAAATGATAAGGATTAATCCTTTTTTTAATCAAGATGACATTTAAATTTTAGAATTTATTTTTAATTAATTAATAACAACAAAAATAAATAATTAAATAAATAAATGAACTAATTAGTTAATTGATGTGTTAGATTAAGCACCTTATGCTAAATCAAATCAAAGTTATATAAATAGATCATTATTATGTTTAAACATGTACTATATTTCCCCTGGTAAACGCATCATAAAATGAAAGAATAAATCTCTCCAAATTAGATCAACGCCCTATTTATTGGGTGAGAAAATGAAGAGTTTGGATTCTTTAGGTCAACTCCCTATTTATTGGGTGAGAAAATGAAGAGTTTGGAACCCATATACGTTCTTTAGGTAAAGTGGATGTCTCACACCTCTTTATATCAATAATTTTTTCATTAATAAATAATTTCAAGTATTGAAAATCCAATACAACAAAATTGTAAATGTAACTAAAATGTAAACAATAATCAACTTACTTTCAAATAATATCAAATGTGTGAAAATAATCTTATCTTAAAAAAATATCCATAATAAAATTTTCTAATCCTATACATAGCATTAGGAATTCATTATTATAATTCTCTCTCTCTCTCTATATATATATAAAACTTATTATGCACATTCGTTTTTACAACATTTTTTACAAAGTTAATGTAAAACTTGTTGTCACCCAAAACAATTCACTATAAATATACCATGCATGCAATCACAAAAACTAAGAAGAAAACTATCAATTCCACCTTTTGTGAGGATCTATGGTATTATGACAACCCTCTTTATGAAGCTATAATATGAAAATACAATCTTTCATGAGAACACAACATTTAGTGAAACATATAAGCAAAAATAAATAAATATATTTAAAATAAATAAATAAATATAGATCCAAAACTTTTATTTATATATATATATATATATATATATATATATATATATAACACTTCGTTACAAGTAGTGCAGGTATAAGAAAAAAAATATAAACTAATGTAAGTACAATCTTATATTATATAACCAATAAAAAATAATATAACCAAAGAAAAAACAAAAAAAATACAAAACTCTTTACAATTTTTTAGTTAATACTTCTGTAATTAACTTCCTCTTTACAAGTAAAGCTTGTTAAAAAAGATATCCAAAAAAAAATTAACAATCCTCATTTCCACCTAAAATACAAGATATTAGGATCTCTCAAACCCTTATGAATCTCTATAACCCATTGTCTTTGGTTAAATTTATTTTACAAATTCAATTAGTGTCACTTGTTGGTTTGTGTTCCCTGCTACTTGCCAAGGCCAACTCACCTAATCGGTTTACCTCTCTTTCTGAGAGAATATTCCTTTCCTTACACTCCATGAACTCACTACCAGTGCCTAACTACAAAACACCACCGCAATATTTAGATCACTCAGATTTTTACTAAGTCCTCCTTCGTGAAATATTTCGATAGCAACCCATTTCACCTCCAATTTCCATACTATTTATAATCCATCACTCGATTTATGTTTATTTATGTTTATTTAAGTTAATTATATAATGCATATGTTTTTTTTTTTCCTTTTAAATATTAAATTTAAATTTCTTGATTAATAATAATATAATATTCATTAATTAATGTGATACCAAATCACTTTCTAAGTGGATAATTAACATTTCATTAATTTTTTCCAAAGTCTAAAATGTAATTATTTTGAAATTTCATCTAAATTTAAAGTCTAAAATATAATTACTTTAAAATTTCATCCAAATTTATATGGATATAGATTTAGTAAAAAAAAAAAAAAAATCTCGAATATTTTAATTTGTTATTTTGATAAAGAACGTACGATTATAAGAAAAATGAGTTGTGAGTTTTGGAATTTTAAATATCTTTAATTTTATGATTTTAAATTTATATTGAATTTATGATGTAACCATGTTATGAATTAGCATGTTTTTGAAAATATAAAATGTTAAATATTCTAATTTATTAAATTTGTTAAACATTTTTTTTAAACTAAAAAATGTTTAGTTTTTTTTTATGAATAAATTTTATTTTCAATGTTCTTACCTTCAAAGACATCACAAAATGGGGATGATGAAGCTTATCATCTTCTCGTACTAACTAGATAAATAAAGTGAATACATTAAATACTCTTCATAAATTCATTTCTATATTTGAACATGTTAGAATGAATGTAGGAAGATAATTATGGTTTTTGTAAGCTTAGAGGCATTGAAGAGTACTCTTTATAAATTCGTTTCTATATTTGAGGATGTTGGAATGCAAGTACCAAAATCATTATGGTTTTTGTAAGCTTAGAAGCATTGAAAAAATGATAAAATTAGGAAGTTGGGTACAATTATGTTTTATATTATTAAGGGAGGGGCATGTTAAAATGGAAAGATGTTCATATTTGACTTTTTTTATCAAAAAGTTTATAAATTTTCTCATTCTAAAGTTTTTTGGGTTAGTCCAACAATAAATTCTCTCATGAGCATTGGCCTCTATTTTGAAAATATTTATTTGTTTTTAAGCTTATAATGTTGGAAATAGTTTTGATTGATCAAATTAAAATTGATAAAACCTTTGTAGTATTTCAACTTCCTCTTGCTAAAAATTTCATTGGCATTACTTTGATTTTCTTCCTTTATGTTTTAATAGTTAAACCAAATCTTAGAATATTTCACTCGACATCTCTAGAGTTTATTGTGGCTATTTCTCATATTAGAAGTAACAATATGGAACCTATTCTTGCTTGACTTGAGCAATTTATGTTTATATTTTAAATATATAATCTTGGCTTTAGATTCCACCAAAACACATTAAACTTCAAGAAAAAGAATGTGGTAAGGAGTGTTGCATTTAATTTTAAAATTATAATATAACCTACCCTACTATGCATATGTAAGATCCCCTAATGGATTTATGCAGATTGTTTTTTAGTTTTCAATGTTTATGGCTGAGAGGTTTTGACAAACAATTTGCACCTGTAGTTTGTGGAGCTTGTGTTTTGGGTTTATTGTTAAGTTTTATTTCACAATTGGTTTGCAATGATAGATCTGGACTTAAACAACAATAGAACACAAAGAAACAACAATAGAATAGCCACAAAAATCATATCTGAATTTTATTTAATATATAAGCTGACCTCAGTACATGACAATAACTGATCTGTAATACATATAGAAGAATGGAAGTTGTGGTTGATAGAATCTCCAAAGTACAATAGATATCATAGATTTTGGCTCCCAAAATCTTCCACAAGATGCATGCAAGAGATCTAAAGATCAATCTCTTTCCCTTCTACTCACTGCATGATCCTTCTAGCTGAGTTGTGCCCCTCTTTGGTTGGAAACCCCATAAGAAATTTGGCCTCACTATATCTGGCTTCCAAACAATAAGAAATGGCTGCAAACCTATAGATATGATGATGGCTAACTCATATGAGAAGATCCCTTGGTTGTGGATGAAAAATATGACTACCAATCACTAGATCTCAAACCCGCAGTGCGCTATCCTTCAAGAAATTTGCCGAGCTCTGTTAATGAATAAATATGGCTACTGAAAATTCCCCAAAGTTCTAAGGAAAGTCTCTATAGGGATGGAAATTTCATGCAAGGTGAGATCTCTCCAATATATCTACTGTAGATCCCAAACCAAACCTTCTCAGTTTGGATAGTGCGCCCCTCCCGCAAAAACCTTCCAACAATGCACCCCTCCTCAAAGATAATAACTGAAGTAGATCTAAACTGAATAGAATGAAGAGGGTGGAATATTTCACCACCTTGGCCAAGCTTGGACTAAGAAAGGAGGGATATTTAACCTCCGTGCTGATCTCTAGGGTTTGTCTAGTCAAAGCCCTCAAAACATTCAAGCTGCCAAAGCTCAAAGATACAAGTGAAATGATCATCAACAACATAATGAGAGAATATGAGCCTCTATCTCTCTTTTATATCCGTTTTCACCTTTTCCCCTTCAAGTGGATTTTAAATTCATCTTTAATATTTTCTCCTAAAATCACTTTATTAATTTAATGAACCTTTTTACTCCAAAAAGTGATTAATTCACCTTTATGACTTCTCCAACCACTGGAAGTTACTTCTCATCATCCTATCCTATAGAAATTTTCCCCGGTTCCAACGAGTTATTACACTAAGGTATTTATCCAAGAAAAAATCTCCAAATAGTAACTTAAGTGTAATTAATTAAAATATGCTCAATAATAACCCAAAATTATGAAAATCGTTGGAATGCCACAGAACCAAGAGCGAACTATGTGGAAATGATCCTGATGATGAAATATGGTGAATGGGATAGCCTAGGTCCCATATAACTTCTCCAAATTTCCCAAGATCATTGCTATCATCATTTTACGCCTGTGTTCATGCTGGCATAAACTCATAAGGTGACATCTTATTGCAAGGTAGGGGAATCCAAAAATGGGAACATTACAACCCTCCCTTCCCAAAGTTTTCTTTTCCTCACAAAATGCCATCAAAATCCTATGACCAACAAGATGAACCAAATTGAAACTAAGAGTGAACCCAAGGTCCCAAACCAATCTGAAAGATGTGGAGCACCTACTACCCACAATATTGTCCTGCAATGTACTCACACAAGAGGCCTCATGAAGGCCACTGATCAATAGAGAAAATATACATGATATATACTAGGTCCACCCCTCATATAATATCCCACCTAAGACACCAATCCAATGCTTCATAATTTTAAGATACTGAAAGTAATGGCTAACTCTCCCATCTGTACCAGTTTCCCAACTTTCAACCCATGAAATCCCAGGAGTCAACTCCTAAAAATCAAAACCATCTCTCTCATGTCTAACAATAGCTAAGCTTTCAAAAAATGTAATCCTAGGGTCCTAAACTAATCCTAGGAAGGAACCACCATGCTACCGCTGCACCACTCTAATCATCACTATCGTACCAACGTGTCCAACCTACATCCTACTCTCTTGGAACCCCAAGATGAAATCCTTGAAGGGACTGAAACCACTACCTTGAATCATCCCCCTCAAAGGTGTCTCAGTGAAGTATAAGTCTGCAAAACCATTTCCAACCTCAATCCTGGGTATCAGAAAATAAAGTCTATCCTTCCATACATAGTAAGTATCAATTTCCCCTCTATTGATATCCCAAAAATCAAATAGATCAATCACTGTCACAACTCTGTCGATCATCATTATCATCATTTGAAGCAATATATCACTCAAATGAATTCCTAGATCCCACCACCAAATTGGAAGTCTACCACTGCTAAGGCCTGGTGATTGTTGTTGTGCTACACTGATAACTATTGGAATCCAGACGATCCTCATCTCTAATATTTGTATGCAATAAAATGATGGACACCAGATACTAGGAATCAACTGCATGCATGCTAATATATCATGCTCCTGCCAAACCACATAGGGAAACTTGCCACCCCTAGTCTTGATAAATACTCTAACAACATCTGGAGTCTAGAGACTTTCATGTAAAGTAGCTCTTCCATATGTGCTACCTCATGCTCATACAAGTCCTCGGAAAGTCCTAATGAAGGGGTATCATGCACCACCCTCATGATCATCTCCTCAAATGTGGCCTCAAGGACTAAATATGTGTCACCTATGCAGTATATCATGTTAGCCCTCAATCTATCCATGTCATCTTGTGCATTGACCACATGCCCTAAATAAGAAATCCTTTTCTTGTCTATAATGCCCAATGTCTCATCCAACTATCTCACGGGATCCTCCCATGTTCTTTGTATATACTGAGAGAATAAAATAATAGAAACAAAAACCTCTCCAACTGTAGGAAAATTTTGTAAGTGGTAGTTGCGTTGGTTAATCCCAAGGGCATGACCAAAAACTCATAAGGATACCTAAGAATAGTCTCGTGACCATCCTACTCACTGACCCAATCCTGGTGATGTTACTATCGAAGATAAATCGTCAAGGAATGTACCACTCCATGGAAGTCACTCCTATGCACTAATGGAATATATGAATAATCACCTAGACTCTACGCTACTCCCATACCATCACATGCCTCCAAATTCATCTCCTCACACATATGGTCGACCATACTCCCTCCATAATCACAAACACTACTACTGTTGAGAGTATGACCTCCATAGTCTACATACTATTGCAAAAGAGTGGATCATCCTCCTCTAGACCATCCATGATCCATCAAGTGAGAGTATGACTCTCCCCCAGACTCCATGGTCTCCCACTGTTTATCACTATACTCCTCTGCATAAAACTACATACCATTGCACACCACTACATACCATTGTGTATCCCTGCATATCATTATGTATCTTGTATGTGTCATTGTATCAATCACTACACTAGTTTCAATTGAACTTGGATCCCAAATGGATATGTCCTCATCTGTAATATACATTTCCCCACAATCCTTGGACGTATATACTTCCCTATGGGCTGGTCCACAAGGTATATGCTCAACTGTCTCAACAATGATCATAACCTAAGCCTTCAATGGGCTCTCCAAAAGTAGTGGCTCCTAATCCCGATACAAGTGAAATGATCATCAACAACATAATGGGAGAATATGAGCCCCTGTCTCTCTTTTATACCCCTTTTCACCTTTTCCCCTTCAAGTGACTTTTAAATTCATCTTTAATATTTTCTCCTAAAATCGCTTTATTAATTTAATGAACCTTTTTACTCCAAAAAGTGATTAATTCGCCTTTATGACTTCTCTGGCTATTGAAAGTCACTTCTCATCATCCTATCCTATAGATATTTTTTCCCTGGCTCCAACGAGTTATTACACTAAGGTATTTATCCAAGAAACAAGCTCCAAATAGTACCTTAAGTGTAATTAACTAAAATATGCTCAATAATAACCCAAAATTATGAAAATCATTGGAATGCCACAAAAACAAGAGAAAACTATGCGGAAATGATGTCGATGATGAAACATGGTGAATGGGATAGCCTGGGTCCCATATAACTCCTCTAAATTTCTCGAGCTCATTGTTATCGTCATTTTAATCCTCTGGTCAGGCTGACATAAACTCACAAGGTTGCATCAGACTGCAAAGTAGGGGAATCCAAAAATGGGAACATTACAATCCTCCCTTCCCAAAGTTTTCTTTTCCTCAAGAAATTCCATCAAAATCCTATGATCAACAAGTTGAACCAAACTAAAAATGAGAGTGAGCCCAGGGTCCCAAATCAATATGAAAGACATGGAGCGCCTACCAACCACAAAATTTTCTTGCAATGTACTCACACAAAAGGCATCATGAAGACCACTGATCAATAGAGCAAATATATACGATATATACTCAGTCCATCCCTCATGGAATATTCCACCTAAGACACCAATCCAATTCTCTAGAAGTATAAGATCTAGAAAGTAATGGTTGAATCTCCCATCTATACTAGTTTCCCAACTTTCAACCCATGAAATCCCATGAGTCAACTCCTAAAAATCATAACTGTCTCTCTCATGTCTAACAGTAGCTAAACTATCAAACAATGTAATCCTAGGGTCCCAAACTAATCCTAGGAAGGAACCACCATGTTGCCGCTGCACCACTATGATCATCACTATCATACCAATGTGCCCAACCTGCATCCTATTCTTTTGGAAACCAAAGATGAAATCATTGAAGGGACTGAAACCACTATATTGAATCATCCCTTGCAAAGGTGTCTCAGTGAAGTCTAAGTATGCAAAACCATTTCCAGCTTCGATCCTGGGTATCAGAAAAGAAATTCTATCCTGCCATACAGAGTAAGTATCAACTTCCCCTCTACTGACATCCCTAAAATCAAGCAGACCAATCACTGTCACAACTCCGTCGATCATCATTATCATCATCTAAAGCAATCTATCACTCAGATGAATTCCCAGATCCTACCACCAAATTATAAGTCTACCACTACTAAGGCCCGGTGACTATTGTTGTGCTACAATGATAACTATTGGAATCTAGATGAGCCTCATCTCTAATATCTCTATGTAATAAACTAATGGACACCAGATACTAGGAATCAACTCCATGCATGCTAATATATCATGCTCCTACCAAACCACATAGGGAAAACTGCTACCCCTAGTCCTGATAATATACTCTAACAATGTATGGAGTCTAGACACCTTCATGTAAAGTAGCTCTACCATATGTGCTACCTCATGCTCATACAAGTCCCCGGAAAGTCCTATTGAAGGGGTATCGTGAATCACCCTCATGATCATCTCCTCAAATGTGGCCTCAAGGAATAAATATGTGTCACCTATGTAGTATATCATGTCAGCCCTCAATCTATCCTCGTCATCCTGTGCATTGACCACATGCCCTAAATAAGAACTCCCTGTATTGTCTATAATGTTCCCCATGTCTCATCCAATTGTCTCACGAGATCCTCCCATGTCCTGTTGTATATACTGAGAGCATAAAGGAACAAAAACATAAACCTCTGTAGCTGTAGGAAAATTTGGTAAGTGGTAGGTGCGTTGTTCAATCCATAGGGCATGACCAAAAACTCATAAGGATACCTAAGAATAGTCTCGTGACCATCCTGCTGATTGACCCAATCCTGGTGATGTTCATATCAAAGATAAATCATCGAGGAATGTACCACTCCATGGAACTCACCCCTATGCACTAATGGACTATATGAATAGTTGCCTAGACTCCACGCTACTCCCATACCATCACATGCCTCAAAATGCATCTCCTCACACAAATGGTTAACCATACTCCCTCCATAATCACAAACACTACTACTGCTGAGAGTACGACCTCCAGAGTCCACATACTACTACAAAAGAGTGGATCATCCTCCTCTGGACCATCCATGCTCCATCAAGTGAGAGTATGATTCTCCCCTAGAATCCACTGTCTCCTACTGTGTATCACTATACTCCTCTGCATAAAACTGCATACTATTGCACACCACTGCATACCGTTGTATATCCCTACATATCATTATGTATCCTGTATGTGTCACTGTATCAATCACTACACTAGTTTCAACTAAGCCTAGATCCCAAATGGATGTGTCCTCATCTGTAATATACATGTCCCCACAATCCCTGCACGTATAAACTTCCCTATGGGTTGGTCCATGAGGAATATGCTCAAATGTCTCAGTAGTGATCATAAATTGAGCCTTCAATGGGCTCTCCAAAAGTAGTGGCTCTTGATTGTGATATTGCAAAACATGTGCATAATCAAAATCCTTTGGGTCATATCTCTCTGCAAATGCCTGCAAACCCTCCATATCACCAACATCCTATACTGAAATAAATGAAGCATATGATTGAATCCCTACTGAGATGGATATAGTGGATACCTAACTAGACTCTTAAAGGAGCTTCTCTACTCTAGATTATGATTCTCGAAGGGCTATATGTGTGCTCTTCAATAATTCTTGTGTGCTCACCAAATCATGAGTGACTCAATCCACCTCATTCCCCTTCTCCTCCAATGCCCCATGATACATCTCACCAATATCCAGGAGGTAATATCTCTCCATAAGGAGATGTTGGTAGTTGGTCTTCATCACAATCACTCTCTCTCTAAGTGTCTGAAAGTCCTCAATCGAAATATCTCCACCCGAACTATCACATGTCACCGTGGCTCTCCAACAATATCCTACCACCAATGCGTGTGTATAATCAATATGCCTCATGGCCTACACGATCATATCCTCTATGACCTTCAACTATCCCGCCAAGTGTTATGACTCATGCAAATCAACACCTCTATCATGTTGAAATGTTACCTCATAATTGTTGTTGCTAAGGTAAACTTCAGAGTCTTCATCAACACACTCCCCAAGAATTTTTGTTCTACTCTCCTCAACACCCATATGCACACCTTGTAAGGTGATTCCCTGTTACGTAGATGAATCACCCTATGTCAATGCTCCATCATCCTTAGGTGTATCAACACCCAAATTATACTGAACCTCATCACAAGCTGTAGATGTTACCTCCTCCTCATGATCTGATGTGCTATCCTCTTGACCATCACATGTGATAATGTCACTTCCCTCTGATGGTGCATCCCATGTTGCTACCCTATCATCCTCAAATCATACATCATCATCCTAGATGGGTGTAGGCTCAATCTGTTCCCTTGTCAATCCACGAATTTGTGGTGATGTAACCATTTTCCTGATTTCTTTGGCTCTGCTTTCATCTTCCTCTACCCATCTTTTTTCTTGCTCTTGAAAATATTTCCATATTTGAGTCTTTCACCTATGAATTTCAACAAGTGTTTTTTCAAGATAATTGTTTAACAACAACTCACATACTGCTACAAATCGCCTCCTATTCTCCTCTACTAATTCTTGCAAGTCTTGCAGAAACTTTTCCCGAAGCTTTTCTGGGATATACATCCTACTAGATCACTGAAAAATAATACTACTTGTTCAAATTGCAATAATAAATTTTTCTCCTTATTGAATACCCCTCAATATAGGAGGAATGTTTTCTCTGATACCACTATAAGATCCCCTAATGGATATATGAAGATTTTTTTTTTAGTTTTCAATGTTTCTAGCTGAGAGCTTTTCTCAATCAATTCACACTTGTAGTTTGTGGATCTTGTGTTTTGGGTTTATTGTTAAGTGTGATTGCACACTTGGTTTTGCAATGATATATCTGAACTTAAACAACAGTAGAACACATAGAAACAACAACAAAACAACCACAAAACTCAGTTTTGAATTTTATTGAATATATAAGCTGAGCTTAGTACACAAGAATAATAGATTTGGAATATATATAGAATAATGGAAGTTGTGGTTGATAGCACCTCCAAATTACAATAGAGATAAGAGATTTTGGCTCCCAAAATCTTCCAGAAGTTACATGCAAGAGATCTAAATATCAATCTCTTTCCCTTCTGCTCACTGCATGAACCTTCTAGCTGAGTTGCACCCCTCTCAGGCTGGGAACCCCATAAAAAATTTGGCCTCTCTATATATTGCCTCCAAATTCCAAGAAATGGCTACAAACCTGTAGATATTATGATGGATAACTCATATGAGAAGCTCCCCTAGCTGTAGATGACAAATTTTATTACCAATCATTGGATCTCAAACCCCTAGTGTCCCCTCCGTCAGGAAATTTTCCTAGCTCTGCTAATAAATAAATATGGCTACTGAAAATTCCAAAAAGTGCCATGGAAATTTTCTCTAGGTATGGAAAGTGCATAGAAGGTGATATCTCTCCAAGATCTCTATTGTAGAACCCAAATCGAACCTCCTCAGCTTGGATAGTGCACCCCTCCTACAGAAACCTTCCAACAGTGAGCCCCTCCTCAAAGATAATGGCTGAAGTATTTCTGAACTGAATAGAATGATGAGGGTGGAATATTTCACCACCTTGGCCAAGCTTGGACTAGGAAGGAGGGATATTTCATCTCCGTGCTGATCTCTAGGGTTTGTCTAGTCAAAACCCTCAAAAGACTCAAGCTTCCAGAGCTCAAAGATACAAGTGAAATGATCATCAACAACACAATGAGAGAATATGAGACCATATCTCTCTTTTATACCCCTTTTCAGCTTTTCCCCTTCAAGTGACTTATAAATTCATCTTTAATATTTTCTCCTAAAATCACTTTATTAATTTAATGAACCTTTTTACTCCAAAAAGTGATTAATTCTCCTTTATGACTTCTCTGGCTATTGAAAGTCACTTCTCATCATCCTATCCTATAGATATTTTCTCCCCGGTTCCAACGAGCTATTACACTAAGGTATTTCTCCAAGAAACAAGCTCCAAATAGTACCTTAAGTGTAATTAATTAAAATATGCTCAATAATAACCCAAAATTACGAAAATCGTCAAAATGCCATGGAACCAAGAGCGAACTGTGTGGAAATGATCATGATGATGAAAGATGGTCAATGGGCTATCTTGGGTCCCATATAACTCCAAATTCCCGAGCTCATTGTTATCCTCATTTTACTCCTCTAGTCATGCTAACATAAACTCATAAGGCCTCCTTTGACTAGGAGGAAGGGGAATCCAAAAATGGGATCATTACAACATAAAATCAAAAGGAATAATACCCAGAAGATGATAAAAGATTTAAATAGAGTGAAAGAGATCCCCACCTAATGTACACTTCGATGGCAGGAAAATCAATCATCTATAAATTTATTGATGTTAAAACTTGATCAAATAAGGATCTAATCTTACAATAGTTTACTTTCTGTCAAAAAAAAATTGATTATAAATATTGCAGAGTCCAATTTTATAATTTTGAATTTTGTTACAATAGTTTCTTTATTAATGAAAATACTAGGGAAAGGAATTTCATGAAATATTCTTTTGTTTGTTACTAAAATATACTTGATTTTTACCATTGAGGTAGTCAATGCAAAAAAACATAGAGTTTATTATTGCTTTGTGGACTTTCACTAGTTCCTCAACATTTACTATTTGACAAGCTCAATGATTTGGCTCTTCTAACCTTAGTTATTGATAACTCCATTGTTGGCAGGTTAGTGCAAGTGTTGGTGAGATAAAAGGTGTTCAAATTAATATCGGAGTTAAACAACCTTTCTTGCTCTCACTTACACTTTATGGACTCTACATTAATAACTTGGAGGAGATCATATCAACTATCCTTATACTCATTGATGGTTTCTTTCTCTTTGGAGTTCCTATTGTCATTCTTCTATTTGCATAATGTGACATTATATTGACATATCAATCAATGAGTGATCTTCAAAGTCAACTCAATAGTTTGAGATATTTTTGTGAGACTCATGAAATCTAAGGAAATTTGAAGAAAACAAAAATAACGGCTTTCAACATCTTCAAGAAAGAGGAAAACCAAGTGATTGTAACTTACAAAGGTAAGAGGGTTGAGATGGTCTCATCATACATATTTTTTGAAGTATTTTGTTTTTCAAAGCTTCAATTTGACCCCAATAGTAGATTCTAGATTGAGAAATGGTTACATGGATCTCACCACCCTTGAGGAGAAATGTTTCCATCTTTAGCTTTAGGACATTCATACAAAGGTCCACCACTTTAGTCTCCTATGTGGATGCAAAATTTGGGAACCATACCTTGAAACAAAACACCACACCACAAATTGTTTCAATGTTATTTGAGCATATCCATACCAAGAGGTGAGTTGTAACATCTCTCTTATGCATCATTACTAACACATGCAATAATATAGTTCCAAAGAGATAATCTATTATTATTATTATTATTATCTAACTTGGTATACTAGATTTAACTATAGAAAAACTATCAAAACAATGAGTGCGATTAATATATTCTATCAAGAAACCAACTCCTCTTTCTATAGTTCATCACTAAGATAAGACCCAATCAAATTAGCATAAAAAGAATTAAGTAAACAAATAAAAATTCATCATATCCACTTTCAATTTCAATAAAACATGCCTAGTCTAAGCTACAAATTTCATTTGGTGGAACTATAATTAAAATAAACACAAACTAAGCTGCAAGGGTCTCTGAATTGTTAAAAAAAAACAACCCTTTTGGCACCACAATCCTTTATGCATTTATGCATAAAATAATTTTAAACAAAATTGATTATATTAATATAACCTAGCTATTCAGAGAGTAACAATCGTTTATGTAATTCTACAAATAGGAAAGTATCTTTTAATAATGGAAAGACAGATCATCTCTAAATTGTATCCAGAACAAAAATAAAGTAAGTTCCATGCCTTGAATTAAGGATTTACAACAAAATGATAGGGATTAGTCTTGATGACATATTATAGAGTTTACTTTTAATTAACTAACAACAACAAAAATAAATAATTAAATATATAAATTAACTAACAAAATCTTTCAGATTAACTACCTTATGCCAAATTGAATTGAAGTTATACAAATGGATATTCTTTAACATTATTTTTATTAAATGTGTACTATATTTCCTAGGGTAAAAGCATCATAAAATGCAAAAAGAAATATCTCTAGATTAGATACTCAATGCCCTATTTATTAGCTGAGAAAAGGAAGGGTTTGGAATACACATACATTCCTTAGGTAAAGTGGATGCCTCACAACTCTTTATATCAATAAATTTTTCATCAATAAATAGTTGTGGGTCTGCAATAATTATTGTGCCAACAACTACTACAGGAATGCTCTGCCATCAACAATAGACGAGATATGCCATTTCTTGATGGACTGGAAACACAAGGAGACTTATTGCATAAAAACCCACTTAAACTTAGATAAGTAATCACTCAACCTCGTATAATTAACTATAGAACGATAAAAAATAAAACAATAAATATATTTCCAAATTAATATATGGATGAACATGGTTATGAATTTTAAAATATGGTTATTTGTAAGAACTGATGGCTAGACAATTTTAAGACATGAAAGATTTAAACAACAAGTATAATAAAGTTCAGGTACTGAGAATCCAATACAACAAAATGGTAAATGTGACCAAAATGTAAACCATAATCAACATACCCTCAAATAATGATGATGATGATTAACATACACTAAAACTGAATTGGTCTATTAGACCTTAAGAGGGTAAGTGATTACTTGCAATTTGTTAGAATTTTTGTTCTATGCTCGAAAACCATTAAGATAAGCTTTCCAAGATCACCATAGTTTTGTTGAGTCAAGAGGTTAGGAAGGTTAGTAACGTGAAAAATATTTTGAAAATGAGATCTAATATGGGTATAGGCTGGACAATCTAAGAGAGTCTTTTTCATCTTCAACCTTCTTAGTGTTACAAAGGTGACACACTTTTCATCCCATGGCATTTTAGGAATTGACTAATGTCGAGTTTCACTATGGAGCTCATGAGAATTTGTTCTTATCTTAGAAATGTTTATTTTTTTCTATACACTTGGAAAAATAGATAGATAGTTTTGATATTCTAGAATAGGGTTGATTACATATTTATAATACCTTAATTTTCTTTTTTCTTCTACCTCTTTATCACACCACATTTTCTCCTTGAATTTTGATTTGGCGATTTTTTCAATAGTATCTTTATTTTGCAAAATGGTGTCTTCCATGATTCCCCAATAGTTTATCCAAGACTGGGCATATTTATGCCATCCTCGCTTGAGTCTAAGGTGGTTATTACTCGATTTTGAAGCAATTTGAGGAAGCCTCTTGTCTTCCATGTTGTTTAACTTGTTCTTATAGATTAGGTATCTAGTCATAACCGTGCTCTCAATGGGGGAGAGGCTTGTTTCTAAGAGGAGGATGAGATAGGGTGTATTTCCTTTAATTTTGGGATTATAGGTGATACAATTATTTTGTATTTACTCTATCTTTCTCTAGGATTCACACACTACTACATTGGGCGCAAATTACGACGGTTTAAAATTTCTTCGTGTTTTTTTTTGTTTTTTTTTGGACTAAATATACTTTTTTTTTCAGGGTCCAACTGCTGTTCGTTATAAAGATGAAAGTTAGTCGATAGAGCGACCAACCACCATTTAGTCGCTATAGCGACCAACTATGACACGTGTGAGAATCAAACGGTCATTTACAAAAAATCAATCCTATATATATATCTCAGTTACAAAAAATTTGCTATAGTTGCGACAATCATTTTCTACAGTTGCGAAAATTATTCGGGTGTTCTGATGTAATGGTGTTCTAGTTTTTTATGAAATCTTGATTTCAATTTTCTTTCAAGAAGAGAAACATTGAATTGATCAGACTCTACATAGCTGAGATTTTGAAGGTCAGTACTTAAAAATTTTCTATGTGATTTAGTAGTTTGGTGCTATTGAACTATTTTATGGTTTATTTTCACTCCTTAAATAAGATTTTATGGTTTATTTTAACTCCTTATAAAGATTTAATGGTTTATCCACTTTTGATAGAGTAAAAAGATCACTGATTCAAATACAATCACTCTAATTAGATTCAATCACTCTAATTTTGTTCTTATATTTCCTGGAACTTCTTGAATATCTAAGTATCCTTGCCTTAGTAAATTTACATTTAGGGTTTCCTCCTTGAGTTGGAAAAGAACCAACTAAAAGTGAAGAGCAATGGTTTTTTTGTTGATATTGGGCATCAGTACTCTTGTGTATCCCTAAAGCTACCCTAATTTTTATTAGGGACTTAATATTATATAGTGTGATTTTGGGTGATAATAGATCCACCTCCTCTCATTAATGTTTCATGCTTTTAGGTTTCATGCTTTGTCCCTTATTTTTTCTGAACATGCTGTATAATTTTCATTACAAATATCTAAATATATAGCAAATTATTTGAATAGATTTGTATATTGTACTTATAATGTTTCAATGGATTTGTTGTAATAGGTAATTACAATGTCAACTCCATACGAGAAAAGAGAGCTTGTTATGTTAAAGTGGCATATGGTGATTCATGGTGATGGGAAATGTTATTGCCCTTGTTGTGAATGCATGGGTTTTAATGGAGGAAGACTACCTTTAAAAATAGTTGAAAAACATTGTAGGGAGAATGGGCACGTTGAAGGGGGCAATGAATATCATCCCATGGTAAGTGATTAGTTATTATAGATCTTTAAGGGTATTATACATTAATTTTTTTTTTTTTTTTAATTTATCTTTCAAAATAATATTTGTGATATACTCTAACTGTATTTTATTGCTTCCATTGTTTTTATTAAAGAAAAATCATCCTAAGAATGTGATGCCACCTAGAAAGAGACATTTTCATAGAGATAATATTGAAGAACAAGCTGAACTTAATCGTGTGGATAATGGTGATCACGTTAGTCCTATGGAAAATGATGATATTAATAATACCATTGATGATGATGGGACAAATAGATTGATCCAAGACATTTATAATGATCCAATGGATGATGATGTCAACATGGAGGAGGACAACTTGTAGGATGATAATGATGATAGTGATGAGGACACTGATGATGAATATATTTTTGATAAACCTATCCTTCAAAATGCCACTGAATCCCTATATGAAGGAA